>BGPR01041553.1:0-13582 GCA_013235015.1 Araneus ventricosus | reverse complement strand
TAATTGATCAAAATCTAAAGTACCTGATTGCATTGCTTTTTGACCAGCTCATACTTAGTGCAGGCTGAATTTTGTCTGTCTCTTGTAAGACAAATCACTAATATAATAGCCTATATTATAATTACATCCCCGACACGTTGATAACGATTTGAACAGTACTTCTCTAAATAGTGATGTCAGGCATTGGATTATTTTAAACCTACAGTCCATACTGAACAGTGAAAAATGACAACATCACAATATCTTGTGCATGCTTAATGATTTTGTAAAATTATAATTTTTTTTAAATAAAATTCTGAAGGGTTATATACAAGGTTTTGTTGCATTCTGAACTATTCAGATAATATTAAACTCTTCTTTATTTTCAGCTATATTTTGAATTAGATCTATAGTTTATTTTTTACAAGAAAAAACAAGTAAAGTGTCAGTTGCTCTTAGTTAAATTTCTTCTATTTGGTATACATTTAATGTTTTTGAATATCCACACCGATAGCATCAGACATTTATAAGAATTGGCTGAAAAAGACGCCTGGATAATTTCAGATAGATTAAATTTTCCTCATAATCTTTTGATTTACAGAAGTTTGCAAAATTGTGTTATGAAAAAAAAGTTCAATAACACTTTTCTTGTGGCTAAGCTTTTCAAAAATTGATAGAAAAAAAGTTTGATCTTTTTACTTTCTAGTAAACAAGTATATTCAAAGAAAAGTATTATAGTAGTAATCAGTGTGAAATTTCAACACGAGATTTTGATTAATCTCCACATTTGAACCTCCTGAGGTCAAAAAACACAATTTTGGAATTTTGTTTGTGTTCCCAGTACTCAAAAATGGATTACAGCTAGAAAGGCGAAATCTGGTGTATGGACTGTACAAATTAGTATACTAATCGTTGTAGTGTCTGGAGAAATTATCATTAGAGTTCTATGAACACAATAACTCAAACTCAATAGCTAGATAGATAAAATTTGGGTACACAGTTTCAAAGTAGAAGATACTTAGGCCCCGTATTAAATTTTTGGACCCGAAATCCCCTTGAGTATTGACTGTCGGTCGGTTTCTGTAATCACTATACTTGTGAACACTATAATTCCCAAACGCAACGACTTAGATAAATGAGGGGTGGTATGTGGTCTTTTTTAACCTTAATTGCCCCATTTTGTTTCAATAATCAGTAAGAAACTCCTATTCTAGAGCTCAATATGCCATTTACTTTTCGTAAAAAAAATTCTCAATAAACATTAGGTTATTTGAAGATTCTGTGGATGCTCTGCCTGGACTATAAAGTATCAAAGTTTCAGAATTTGGTGTGAATTAAATTTAGTTTATTCTCTTCAGAAGATAATCTCTTTTAATGGTTATATGGAATAAACTCTTCTTCCATTATTTAGTGACGGTTTTCTAAATGTATTCTTTAGTTTGAGGATTATTAATTCGCCCTCTTAAAAGCATATATAACTAGTTTCATTTACAAAAGGAAGCTTTAGTATGTTTTATTTGTATTATTCAGGGTTAGGAGACCTTTATAGAAATACTTATATGCTAATTCTTGGCTATTTTTAGAATATAGATTATTGTATTCTTCTCATATAATGAAATGTTTGTGCATACCAAAACAGATTACATGATTAAGCTCCGTTCTATTTGGTGATCAGCTCCATTTTTTACTTTTGCCGAATACTAATCAAGCAATATGAAAAGTTTTTATAGTGTAAATGAGGGGATAGTAAAATATATATAAATAGCATTGTAGTTAAACCTTAAAATTAAAGGAGAAATAATTTTGTTAGATACTCATGTGGCATAGTAAGAATTAAAATCAGGGCTAAAGACAACTAATAATATGAAAGAAACGTAATATTTAAAATACAACTATTAATAAACATCAAATAAATTGATACAGACATCAAAAGATATCCTCCTTTCCCATGCAACTTCAATACGATGTTCATATTTTTTAAACTCACGACATGAAAAAAATAATGTCTATTGTATGAATTTTTTTGGTAACGGTCTGGCATTTGTCTAGTCTAACGGTGTTTATTTTGTGTGGACACGGGCAATACCTGCAGAATGAGGGCTCTCAATTTATGAAGTGTAATTTTGTCCACGACGATTGGGATCTCCGAAAGCGGCAAACCTGGTTTGAATAGGTTCCAGAAGCTGGAATGGAACGGATTCTTGGTTGATCGCCCCTCAAGGGGTTGCTGACTATCCCACAGTTCAGGAGAAGAGAACCCGTCTGCACTTTGCGCTTTTACATGAAATATCTTCTGTTGGGAGGAAGACACTTTTAAATAGATAAGGGTTCTGAGGCCGCTCGCTTTCGAATCGCTTTGAAAAGAAGACCGAACCACTCAGAGGTTAAAATACTTTTTCTTTTGAACCTTCGTGGTCATAAACCGTTTTGTCTTTTTTTAAAACTTAAATTTAATTTTTTTCCTCGTAAAACCTTTCAAGTGTAAAATTCATGTACGAAAGACAAATATGAGACATATTTTCAGACTTACTTTTAAATTGAAAATTTATATCAATTTGACTCATCAGAAACTTTTTCTATTATTTCACTATACAATTACAGTGCTTTTATTTATCATTTTAAGTAATTTAATTTATCAAACAAAAAAAAATACCGAATTTAAGAGTTCTTTGAGATCTGTTTACGCAGGACATTAACCTAATTGTAACTAATCTCAACAAATCAGCTTATTCAAATGTTCATCAGGTCGCTTTATCAGAATAAATAAATAAAAAGTATTTAATATCGATAATATAAAGATTTCAGGAATGAATCAAGTAATCTCCATCAGAATGAAGAATGCATATTAGCAAAACTATAACGCTCAAGGAACTAGTGCATAAATACAGTATCATTGAAGTAAGCATTGATATTTTCTTAGAAATGGTTTTGTGTTCTTACATTTTAAAAAAGAAATAAACATTTTCACTGACTATTGAAATAAACTTAAACTGCAGATGTTATCAGACTCTTAATAAGATAACTAAAAGTCTGTTAAGATCACTCAAACGTTAAATTTAGTTGATATAATTCTTTACGTTTCCATGTAAACCAAAATTTTCTCTAACAAAAATACAATATTTTAAAACATAAAAAATAAAATTTTCATCCCTTTTCTTTAACATTTGTTTCAATGTTTGCTCAAAGTGAGCAAAAAATAAATTGAATAATAATTATTTGAAAAAATAATTGTTTTTTTCTCAGAATTTATTTCATTTTGATGAATTTAAAAGAAATTCTAAGTAGTGTAATATAGAAAACTCATCTAGAAAAAACACTGTTATAGTTTTAAAAAATCACACCTAAACCTTAAAGTTATTTTTTTTCAATTCAATGTTATATAACGAAATAAACAACCCCCTCTTTTCTTATCACCCCCGGCTTCTCAAATTTTTCTATGCTTGAATGGGGTATTGAAAGAGATTGGACCACAAAATCTATTTTACTTAACAATTCGATTAAAACATTGATGCATTGAAATAAAATCTTATATAACATAAGTGTATTACAGGGAAAACACTTGAAACATAATACAATTTCAATCCAGGCTGACAAATATTAAACCGAACTTATTCAGAATCCAAATTCGGACACACACAACTAGAAAAAAAATCCAAAACTGACCTTCTTTCTGAAAGAAGACCTCAATGCAGATAGCGTTAAAATGCCCCAAGCCAAAGGGGGTGTGGGGTCTTGGATCCTGTGGTATCTCTAATTTGCAGTAAGTACATTCTTATCAGCACTCATTGTGTCGACCGCTACCCTACCCAGCTAATCAATCAAAATGTCAAACCAAGGAAGGGGGGAGAAATTCGGAAAAATACCTTTCTCGCACTTTAGAGACAGTTCACAAAAGACGTAAATATCCGGGCTGACCGCTTTCGGCGTGTCTCTGACCACACGTTGAAATGCGTGTTTCCCGCTTATGGGATAGTCCAAGGTCGACGTAGAAATACGTGTGAAATGCTCAGAGGGTTAAAAATAAAAGCGCACAAAGTTTATATTTTGTTTATTTGAATATTTAATATTCAATATCAAATTTTCTACATTTACACTTTATAATACCTTTTTTATTTCACATAAAATTAATTCTTTTTAGAGGTTTAAGACTCAATAATATTATTATAAACGACAGTAACATATTAAGTAGTAATACAGAAATTAATTTTGCTGCGAAAAATTCATTTGAGCTTTCTGGTATTTAATGATTTCCAGAGACATTTCGATAATATTATTTATGATATACTTCTGCCAATTCAAAACACCTTAAACATGATTAATTAAAAAGTAATTGATACATTACTTATTAAAATCAAAAAGTTATATAATTTAGCAATTATAAATGCAATGATGATTAATACAAATGTAGTTATTACTAATAAAATATGAAAAATTATATTATTTTCAATCGCAATGACTGGCAAGACGAAATGTAAATGAAAAATCTGTAATGCTTTATGAAGGCTACTTGAAATCCAATGGCGGGCTTCAAAGAAACAGAATCTGACCCTAAGAAAGAAAATTGAAACTCTGAGGTCACTATTGAGTAAATAAATTAAAGAATAATACATCATATTACACTAGACTCCTTCTTAACCCGCTTAAATGAGACCGAGGGTAAGCCAGTTAAGCGAAACTCCGGATAAAACGGAGAAGTGAAACAAATTAAAGTTCGGACATATTTGTCTTATAAATAAATACAAATTTAAAATATAGCGTCATTTTATTCAATGTATTAAAGTATTATATGTTACATACCGTTAAAACGTGAGTAAAATTTTTTGTTGAAGCCTAGAAGTTCGGCACCTTGCCGCATAGTTTTGCCATTTTTATCAGCATTACATCAATGTGGCAAGCTGATGACTGCTGCTTCACATAGCATAATGCTGCTTCTAAAGCTTTCATTCCATCCGTATGATATATGAGGAATGTGGTATTTTCTACGATTTCGTCGCCATCATCATCGTCATGAACCCCATCTGTGACGGCGCCGACTATGTCTTCATCCGACAGAGTCTATTGCTGGAGATACTTGTCAACGCCCAGCAATTGCTCCACGTCTTCTGCATCGACGTCTTGACATCCATCGAGATCTTTAAATGCTGATAAAAAGTTGGCTGTAGATATCTCTGTGAAACGACCGCCTCTTCTTCACCGATTTGGTTTGGCGACCAAATTTTTTGCCAAGATTTCACTAGCGTGGATTCCGGTTGCCCTGACCATGATTCGGCTATCATAAGCACAACATCTTTAATGTTGATTTGTTTTAATAAATCGACGACACTGGTGTTTTGGCCATCTTATTCGCTCAAAGCTGTCAGAAGCTCTCTTCTATACATTCTCCTCACACTCTCTATGACGCCCTTGTCCATGGTCTATCAAAGCCTTCACGTTTTTGTCAAGAACACGGCCTTAATGTTACCATATTTTAATTTCTCTTCACTTGGATGAGATGGCTTGTTATCCAAGAAAAGCAACGCTTTTATTGGCAGCTTCTGGGACATGAAATGTTTTAACACAGATGGATCAAATTCGGAATGAGACCATTCTATGAATAACTATTGGTTCATCCAAGCAGTCTTCAAGGCTCTATAGTGAGCGGGGAGAGACTCAACGTTGACGTTTTTAAAAGCTGTTGGCTTGACGGATTTTCCTATTAGCATTACCGGCAGTTTATGCATACCAGCAGCGTTGCCACATAAAGACACAGTCACTCTGTCTTTACTTCTTTTATATCCTGGTGCCGCGGCTTCTTTCCTAGAAGCTAAAGTTTTTGTTGGAAGCATTCTGTAATATAAGCCAGTTTCATCTACTTTGCATATTTGCTCTTTGAATAAAGATTTTTCCTTTACCAGATCTTCAAATTTTTTAAAAACTTGGTTGCTTCCGCAGGGTCCGAAGACAACTGTTCCCCACAAATACTGATCACGTGGATTCCATGCTTTTTTTCCCATCTGCTCAGCCAGCCTTCACTTGTTTGAAAACCTTTGTTTCCTCTATTTTCTTATGAAGAAGAACAGCATTTTCCTTAATAATAATTGGTCCACTAATTGGTTTTATATTAGCTCGTTCTTGGTTAAACCATAGAAGAAGTGCATCATCCAATTTTTCCAGCTTCGGTTTCTTTAGAGTGGACCGGGATTCGAGCGCCACTTTCGTTTCTAATTTACTACACAATGACCCAATCTCTTTCCTCTTTTTATTCCAGTCACTTACAGTGCTTTCGCCTACACCAAAAGATAAAGCAATAGATGTAAAACTTTCTCCCTTATCAATCCTTTTTAAGGCATCTAATCGCAACTCCATGGAAACCACTACAAGCTTTCTTTTGCACAATTCGCCGTTTTGACAACAAATTAGACAAATTATTATATGGAGATTTTTTTAGAACAAGTATATCTGTTTTAATATATATATTTTAGTTTTTTCATAACCATAAAGAAGATTGTAAATATTAATTACGCGCCTGAAAATTAAATATTGCAAACATTGCTGCGAATCAATACTATTTTGAGTATGACCATGTGCCATTAATTTAGATCAATAAAATGCTTCATCATATTATTCCTCAACACAATATTCTTCCATTTTATTGATATAATTTTCTTCTTCAATAATTTCTCTTACTTCCGAATCTTAATTGGTTTTCGCTATTTGAATGGGTTGAAGCATCTCTACGGTTTATTTGGAAACAGGTTTACACTTTCTTACACCAAATGTCTGGAAAGAGACAGAAAGGAAATCATGCCGATAATAATCTCTAAATTATGCCCATATTTCATTGTTCTCTTGAAACTTTTCGAGCTCAGTTTGTTTAATATACACGAAATTGCTTATTTCTAGATACTACTGCCTTTCTGAGAAGTAACTATCTGGTAGGTTAAAGTGCATGTGAAATCACTGTTCCCACTATTTGGTTGGTGATACTTGATACCAAAGATACAGTTCCATATGTAAAGCTGGAATTTAAACCCCATAATATATGAATTTTATTACATCTATTTCATATCGACTTCATAGAGTTTACAAGATAATTTTCCATTTATATTTTATGTCTTTGTAATATACCTGTAAAATCTAGGAAATCCTCCTCTATGTACTTACGTCATTGGTAATTCCATATCCAGGTTTAGAATATCCATCAATAATCCGAAATGAATTTTTTTACTTTCTTTTAATCCACATAAAAAATTCTTTTTCATCTCTAGTTCGTACTTGCCATTTCGTAATTGGCAACTTATATGATAAATGCATAACACCTTCAAATAAAAGAATTCTCAAATATCATAGTGACAACCAGAAGATAAGAAGTATGGGTTTCGCGATTTCTGCCTTTCCGCTCTTACTCAATTAGCATTTTTTGAATTGATGTAACAAATGAGTCATTTCATTGTACACATGTTATTATTTGCGGTTTTTAGCACTTTAAAGTCAACTGTAATCTGTAATGATATATATATATATTGTACGGAATTACTTTGATCAACACATTATTATGAAGATTGGTTTGTGTACATGAGTACCAGTACTATTCTCTTCTGCTCAGTCTGAATTGCTGTTTAAACCACATTATAAATACACATCGGAAACACCTAGATTTGATATAAAATAAATAGAAAAAAGATAAACAACCTAATAGATATGCACATTTTGTGATGACATGGATTTTACCAAAATTTTAATTACCACAAAAGGGAGTCCTTATGTCAAGACTTGTAGCACTTTTCCGGTGTTTCACTTTGTTTTCTATATACTCTATTTCATTACAGGCACCATCAACAGTTTCATTAGTAAAGCGTGTCCAACTAGGCCTAAACATTCTCTGTGATAATGTATTTTGAAGCATAGTTTTCGGTATATCACCTTCTACATTCACTGGGTTGTACTGAATATCCATTCACAAAACACTTTCATTCCAACCAAACAAAATCCAATTTATGTTGTACATTTCATATCATTTAACTAGTGTGGTGACGACTTTTGGAGATAAGGTTGACGGCTATAGTGCCATTTCAAACATCAGAGTGTTCACGGTAAGCAACCTTCTGGGCAAACACCCATTTTTTAACACCCATGTTTTTTTAATTTTTTGAGGTCCAAGAAAAACATACGTATGAAATTATTGAGGTAATATTCAATACTTTCATACCAGAAAAATACATTGTCAAAAAATATTATCTCGAAGGTCATTTTTCCCTGTATTTTCGAATCTCCTAAAAATAAGGCGATGGTATAATCCTTTATTAAATAATACACATCACTTAGTAATGGACATAGTTCTTTCTTTCTCCGTTATATTCCAAATATTGCTATTCCACAACTAATAAAGGAACCAAGCTATCTGTCTGACAATTGCATATCATGTGCCGGACATGCAGGGAAGGGGGAGTTAATTTTTCTCATACAACAGCTCATCAAGTCAGTCTGTAAGTAAAAATTAAAAGAAGCAGAAATAAATTTTCTCGTTTCCGTATGCTTGATTTTTTTTTCTTTAAAAATATATTTGATGCTAGTAATTTAAAATACCATGAACGTTTTTCACGTGACTGAAAACAGGTAGAGATAACAATGTGCATACATTCTTTAATAAACGTCAAAACGTAGTTTACCTTTTCGATAATTATGCAGCATGTTATTTTAATTTAATGCAATGGGGGAAAATGGTATTGGCTTTTATTCATACATGCATTTGAAACGGCATTTGTTGCTTCACGGAAGCTCAGTCAGCTATTTAGTGATGGTAGACTGAGTTTGCTTCAATTTCGAGGATATATAACAGTTGCCTATTTGGGACATTCTATTCCTCGAAAAATATCTTGCAGAAAACTGGGTGTTTAACATGTTAATCAAGATTTTCTAAAGCTTAAATATAAACATGTTATTGTAAAAAAAAAAACATGATAACCTGCAAAGAAGGTGTCAGCTGAAAACCTGTGCAGCAAACCGAAAACTATCTGTGGAAAACGTAACGTATGGTTGCGCTTACGATGTTTCCTCCCATTCCACCTAACAGGAAACGAATAGCGATGGATTGCATCTTTGCATACTTTTAGTACAGGATGTACCGATGAAACTAATAAAAGCTTTGTAAGTGTTTTTTTTAAATTTATGAGTAAACATAGGCTTAGAGAAACATATATTTAAGATTTTATAAACAAATATTAATTTTTTCAATTCTTGGTTTGATATGGGTTAAACCACATATCTTCTTTGGGTGCGCCATCTACCGTCATATTGACACAAATTCAAGGCGCCAATATTTTGCCAACAGCAAGTTTTTTGTCCTAAAGTCGCAAACACTATATATAGGTTCATGATCTTTCAACAGCCACTATTACATTTTTACAATGCAAAAGAAATAGTCACTGTAACATACCAAACTGGTAGTTTCGGGATTAGCATACGACAGATGAATCAAACTTTCATGTTCAAAAAATTTAACAGAAACAAAATCAGCATTTTTATATCATTGCAAAGAATTATTTGACCTCTTAACATGGAAAATATTGCGTTGTGCGTGTAAGTGCTTGTTTAGTCATTTGCATCTTGAACAACAATGCACAAAACCATTAAAACAAGCAAAACTCAGTAATAAAATTTTTAAAAAACACTCCGGAACTTTAACAGACATGCATTGTAGTGAAAAAGAAAATAAAAGAACAACCCACCATTATTCCACCACCGCTGTTCATACTAGAGCGTGAACCTAAAGTCATTGATATATTTCAAAATTTATTAAAAATAAAAACTTGTGACCTGAATGCGCGGTTTTCCCTAAATTGCATTACGCGGTATAAAGTTGAGGTTTTTCTAAATAAAAAATGGTTCAATTGTCCGCACAAAGAGCCCAGATAGCATTCCCACTTGCAGGAAGAGTGTGTTTTTTTAAGATTAGCTTGTCATGTCATACTTGACGCGACAAGTTTGCAGCGAAATTCCTGCAATGCAAGAAAGCATAATCGATCACCCTACTTGCAATGGAAGTTTGCTGTAAAGTTTGATACGGCAAACTTACATACCACGACCTGAATACAGTATATATCTGATTTTAATCTTTGTCTCTGTTTTAAAATAATCGTTTTTTGATAGCATCTCCTAGACCGTCATTCTTTTTATTAATTAAATAAACAAATGATAATTTGAAAAAAGTAGCTAGGTCTTTTTATAAATACTTTTGAAAAATTCTCCATCCGAATTTATACAAAAAAATAGAACTCGCAGAAAACTATATATCGCCTTTTTCTTAATGTTGAAATTTTAGGGTTCATAAACAAAATTAAACCTAAAACACAGTCAATGTTTGTTGAAAAATAATAACTTACTTTTTGTTCCAAATTTTAAAAGAAACTACTTTTTAATCCTAATTTTATAACTTATTCCACTAATAAATTGTTGTTATTAGCAAAATTCGTTCTCTATTAGACTTTAAATCATATTCTCAACTCAAAATTTAAAAAAATTAATGAAATCAAGAAGACAGTTTAAAAAAATGTGTAGATGCACGATGCATTAGCATAATCTATCTTCGGCAATGGAGGTCTCGCTGGCTACGTAGCTAAGGCGACAGGTTAGGAAGCGAGTTGTCTGAGGGATCGAATCCAAAGTTCACCTGCATACTCTGTTTTTTCTATAGCTTCCAATAAGTTTGACGCTAAAAGTGTGCTGGAAGTTCGACGCGTTTTGTCTTCGTCGTTTGCGTTAACGTACGGCATTCTTGTTGTGAAGATGCGGTCTTGCCGTGTCAAAGTTGCAGCAAGTTTGCAAGCTTGCAGAGCAAGACTGCTGCAAACTAAAATTGCTATATTGCTCCAACTAACGCATTTTATTAGCTTCCAATCCGTTGCTGTTCATGATTAGAGCGGCGAGAGATAACTACGTTAGTTGGATTTCAAGGAATGTTTCATACTACGTTTCATAAAGCTGCTCTTTGTCGAAACAACATTTTGTCATGGAATCGAAAATTCTTGGAGACTGAAAGAGTATTGGATAGACAAAGTTGTAGGCCATGCAGGTCAGATAATGATAGCGAATGAATTCGCAAAACGTTTATTATCAGTTCTACGTGATCAAGGTCTTCACGGGAATTATGAATTGCACAAACAACAGTGCGTAGATGCTGTTTTGCGGTACAAACATTTGTAAAAATTAAATTTCTAATTTATTAACATTTTTTATGGCAAAAAAACTTTTTGCTGCATATTGCAATTTAGTGAAACCCACACAATGATGACAGAATTTTTTAATTAAATTTTAAAATGTGTCAAGCAGTATTGTTTCACTCTGTATATTAAAGCAAAAGGTGCTTATTTTTCGGAAATAACTTCTACTTAAAGATTTCACATCTATCATTTTAATAAGAGCTTACCTACATATTTTTAATTGCACTAACATTGAAATTTCCAATGGTGTATCAAACGTTATGCTCAGAAACCAAATTTTATCATTCTAATTCTATTCGTATCGAAATTCTAAGCAGATAAATTTTGAGTCTCTAACGATAAAGTAAAATTTTGAATTTTTGTTGGTATCTTCAGAAATTATATAGTTATTGACGAAGCATTTCCTGTTGTAGTAGTTTGAAGTATTATACATATTTACACATGAAGTAGTATATAATTTTGAGTGTACGAAATATTTTATCAAATTTGATGCTTAAAAGTTTTTAAATAGCAACACTTATAAATTTTATCAGAAATAAATGCAGAAGCCTATTTTATAAGCCCAAGAAAATTTTTCAGCCTTTTCGTACGACTAGTGTTGAAGCTTTATTAAATTTTCTATTTTTGTTGTGAAACGGTAGACTCCGGGGACATAGTATTTTCGAAAGGAAAAACTGTTTGCAATTCATATTGGTTATTCTAGACCAATACGCTTTCTATCTTAACGATTTTATATTAATTATGTCTTTGAATATCACTATTTAACCATTTTTGTTCCCGCTGAATTTCAAAATTGTAAAAAAGAAAAACTATTTTTTTTTTTTTGCAATACACTGTGTTTTGTCAAGAATCTCAATACTGTTACGAAAACAATCCGGTGCGAGTTCGGTCAATGTAATCCGACAATGAGGTTAATGGAGAGATACGCTTTCTTTCACTATTATTCCAAAAAACACAATGTATACAAAGAACAGCACTTGTATAAATTAGCAACAGAAACTGACAGAAATCTCTAATAAATAACAGTAACAGCATTTCAATAGCTCTCAGCGTCGAACTCTCAGCGTCTTGCAATTTAAAAGTCAAATATTATCATGTAATAATTCTGTGCACATGTACATGAGAATATAAACGATTCGGGTTTTTTTCGAAAGATTTCTTGGTTAAATTCCTTTTGAGTTAATTTAGTTTAAAAATTCAGGTTATGTCATTCAATGATAGAAAGTTTTACACACGAAAATTTGAAGATACGTACGCACACTTGTTCCGCCATGGGGAATGGAAGAACTTAATATAAAATAGGCAGATTATTTAAAATAATTTTAATCTATCACCGTCCGGCGATATTATTGTGTTTATAGACAGAACGAGGGAGGGTCCGCATATGAAAAGATTTCTTACAAAAAATTGTTATAAATAAACAATTTTGTTTTTAAACAATATAATAAATTTTTTGAGTCTAAATTGCTTGTTTTTATTTATTGTGCTCACCACCTCTGCTTCTCCGGAAGAAACAAGGGATTTAGACTGATATCGTCAAATTGAAAAATAAATATAAGGAATTTTAATCATTTAATTTTAAATATACAACAAAATATATTTCTTCAAATGGTGAAGATCTTTATCTGGTTTTAAATATCTTTTTGAAAAAAATTAATTGAAACATTTTTCTTTCTCTCAGAATAATAAAAGTCATCTAAATAGTTTTTTGACAAAGTAATCTCTTTAAAGCAATAAAACACATAAATAGAGTTTCTATCTGCAATTAGAAAATTAGAATAGTTTTTTCATTTTTTAAAGTGAATATGAAAATCTCAGAGATTTTCCAAATTTCGTTGTCGGATTTTAGAAGATTACAGTATTTAATCTTTCTTTACTTCTAAATATATCAAAAAGTAAGAAAGGCAATAGCATAATAATAGACCATTTGTTAGTTCTTTCGAAGTGGCGGAAACTGTAACGGAATACCAAGATTTATATGAAATACTGATGTTTATTCTAGCTTTATCGAGACAAGACTTGCTAAGAACTAATTCACCAGATATATAATTTCTCAAAGGAAATGACTTTTGGCAAATATTCGTCAAAATGGTACTTGTAATTTTTTTTTAAACTATAACTTAATTTAGAAACAATGCGGGAGTCATTTGCAAGCTACTACGGAATGTTAATGTGAAGAAAGTAAGCAGAGCAGTAAAATGAATTTTCCTGTTTCGATTGTGTCTTGAGATGTGATGGAATTAATATAGCGCAAGCAATATAAGTTCTTCAACTTGTCTTTCTCATTTTCACGCTTATTCGATATATGGAAAGGAAATTGTTGCAGATTCATCTTAATGAATAAAAAAATCTCAAATGCTTTGGGAAAGTTGTGCTTTGCTTAAGTCAATTTTACTGATTATTCT
>BGPR01041552.1:0-12646 GCA_013235015.1 Araneus ventricosus | reverse complement strand
CACAAGTTATTATCGACAGTAGTGAGTTGCGTATAATGAGAATATATGCTGAAGATGAAAATTGTATATCTGTTACATCTTTCACATGTGATGCATTCGTTCGTAGATGTCTATGAACTGCCATCACAAGTTATTATCGACAGTAGTGAGTTGCGTATAATGAGAATATATGCTGAAGATGAAAATTATATATCTGTTACGTCTTTCACATGTAATGCATTCGTTCGTAGATGTCTATACAAGTTATTAACGACAGTAATGAGCTTCTTTGCATTTGTAAAAAAGGAATATATGCATCTAAATTTGGACAGTTTTGTATTGATAACAAATTCTTTAGGCTAACTTTTTTAAAAAATCCAAACCCAGGAAAATAAAAGGTGACTCTTTTCCCTCGTTTCTACCTTTTACCTAAACTAAAATGATTGAATGATTGTGGAACTGGATCAAATATTTTTTAACTACGATTCAATTTTTAATTTAATTTACTCTAACTATTTTCTTGTGAAAACTTTGAGCTAAAGACACCAAAAAAATTTATAATGATTTAATACATGAACGTTAGGTACAAGATCAATAATATGTAGAACAACTTTGAACAGTGAGTAATAGATGAACTCTGCCCGGAAGAATTTTAGCTTTATAGGTTAAACAGTGTATTGTGTTTTGCAAATTCTAAAGAAGAAAATATCATCGTATTTTATAGTTATTCCTGTACAGAATGAAGTATTAATATATAAATTTAATTTTGATACGCTCTGTTAAATATCATTCGTAGAGATTCCGTCATTGAGAAAAATTAACCCAAAATTAAGATAAAGCACGCTTAAAATATTATTGAAAAAAACATTAAAGTTAATTTGTCTTCTATTTTATTTTTAAAAGTTTGCAATTCAAACATGATCCTGTAATTAAAAATCTGAAATTACGAGAAGTTAGCATTATGCCATTCATTTTAAACAGCGCAATACTTAATGAAAAACAGTGCTGACTTATTCTTTAAAAAGTACTTTTTTTCTTCATCAAAATCTAATTCATTGTTTCTTTCTTCAAGTGAAGCAAACCCACTCTACGTCCACAAAAAATAAATAAATAAATGCGATCCCGCAAACTCATTATGTTTTATGTGATTCATAATTAAACAAAAATATCTTGAAGAAAGTGAAAAAAGAAACTCTTTAGGATTATTAACCACGAAGAAAGATGAAAAGAAATGCAAGCAGTAATCAGTGAAAGTTTTAATAAAATGGTTGTACAGATATCCATTCTAGATGTTTTTCTTAAAAATTAAAATAAAAATAATTTTTCAGTTTCAAAATGGGTTTAATTACAGACCTAACTACGATTATAGCATGGAAACTGAAGCATGTGTTCTCGAGTATACTTCTCTAATTATTATAATTCTGCATATAAAAGTTTTTTTTAAATTAAAGAAATCAAAAGAAGATGGTAGAGATGATGAACATTAAAATGACTGGGAATTTCACTGTTAATTCTAAGAAAAAAGAGGAGGAAGAAAAGGAAAATTTACCTTTGCTTTTAATGAAGAACTCTTGAATGTAATTAAAACAGACCCGAAATCTGAAAGAAAAAAATAATTACAATGTTATAAATTGTTTAAAAAGTATTCTAAAATTCACACAAGTCCTTTTTTTTCACTGTGAATACTTTGTATGTACTGTCTAAAATTATTTTGCATTTGGAATTAACGATTAGTTTTAATTAAATTTATTAATTCCTAACATATTTTTATTTATCTTTCAGTAGCTTCTCCTGCAAATGATGCATTTATTTTTAACATTTAAAAAAAATTAGAAGTCGGAAATTGAAGTAGTCGAAATTTCGGTAATTTTTTGCATTTTGTTTGAAACTTCCCTCTATAAAACTGGCAAACTATTATATGAATATACAAATTTCAGACGCCGATTTTCAATTTTGTTTCTAAAACGCAGTATAAACAACTATAAATCCTATAAAAAAGCAATTTATCCTATAAAAAGCATTAATTTTCCATCATAGTTCTGCATATCACCTTGTTTAATATAACATCTACTATAAGAGCAGCAAGAAAATAATTTTGTTCTGGTGTGTGACGTTCTGGTCACATGATAAACATAACTATGTATTTTTTTCTAATACTTAGCTGCATGCTGTTTTACTATTGTGTTGGGACGTCATTGGGCGATAGATTCCAAACCCACAACGTTTGGAAACTTAACAGTTCCAACCTTAAACATTACAGCCGATATTTCATCGATGCTAGCTTAAAATGTGTATAGTCCTTCGATATAGTCACCAGCATTGTTGGCGTCAATTTATTTCCAGGGATGGATGCTGAAGTCGAACCAGTTGTGTTGATGGTTCAGATCGAGCGGTCTATGCCTTTAAAAATCTCTGGAAGAGCTGGGAAGAAATCCGTGAGTGATTTGTTCTCTCCCTGAGTCTGAGGGTTGAACCACCCAGATATAAGCCAACATAATTTGATATGATTCCTGAGAAGAGCGAACTACATGATGGCATTCGCTACTTAACTATTCCAGATATTCTTAAAACGATAGACCGTTCCATCCAAACCATCAACGGAACTGGCACTGCTTCAGGTATTCTACGAATTCATACTGATAGAAACAAGTAGTACATAACGTTAGTGACTACATCGAAGGATTATAAACGTTTCAATCAAGTATATGTTGTATCAACTGTAATTATATAGTTGCAACAATTAAATTCCCGACCATTATACATTGGAAGAATGACATAAGTTCACAGAACAGCTTAAAAAACGTACAAATTTATGTCACATGGCATGCGGAGTTGCGTTTGTCACATGCCTTCCATAATGTAAATGTGATGAATGTATGAAAAGTTTGAATTTCAGTTACAGTAGCGTAATTTCTATAGTATTCATACTCATCTAAAATTACTTCGTTAAGCTACAATTATTATGACACAGCAAATTAACACAGTTAATCAATGTTATAATGTTTTTAGTTTTAAATTATATTTAGTGTATCTGTTACTGGCAAAGTTTGAAATCCGGCATTGTATATAATGCCTAAAACTAGCCAGCAATGTATGAAACGATTTATATTTCACACATTTCCTAGGCATTCTATAGAATGCCAAATGAAAAACCGGCAAAGTATGAATTAAATCGCCGAATTGATTATATAAGAAATAAAGTTAAGTGCAATTCAAAATTAAATTATTTGCTTCCTTGATGTAATAAGTAGATTCACAATTTATTTTGTTTTCTTCAATAAGAAAGGCATAAACTTTGATATGAAAACTTTCATTTTGCTTTACGAATTTTGAATAAAAGATTTTTTAATGGTACTCTTTTATTATTTTTTCTAAATAACATTTTTATTTTTGAGGAATGCACGCCTTTTAAATAATAGCTTTATTATGAACTTTTTTTCATACTTTGCCTAAATAGCATTTGTCATTCTATAGAATACCTAGGCATTATATACAATGCCTAGGAAAAGTATATAATAAATCTCATATTTCATACTTTGTCTAAAAACGTCCGGCATTCTATAGAATGCCGGCATTTCACACATTGCCGGTAACATATCTATGAAAACCTTAATTTGAAAAGCGTTTTTAGTAGACGCAAACCGTTAGTGGTTCGTAAGAATTTTCAGAACTAAATTTTCTATATGGTACAAAAAGTTTAAATGTTTTCTGGGTTATTTCTTTTCCTGGTAAATATTGCAGCAGCCTAAAACTGTCTCAAGGATATTTTAAGGCTAAGATTTCCTCAAAAGTTGTTTAAAATAAACAATCATTATATTTCAACAATCGCAACTTCTGAAAAGTAAACTCCTATCTGTTAAAGCTCGAAATTCTTTCGCGTTTGAAACAGGAATTTTCTTAAAATCATGATTCAGGCTTATCAAAATTCAATTTAATACTCGCATATAACACTGATTTGATTAGCACTTGTATATCAAAAGCATGAAGCAATCACTTGTATATCAAAAGTATGTAGCAAAAGCTTATATATAGCGATTGCATCTATGTAATGATAATGAAAAGTAAAATTTATATGCTAAAGCTCGAAATTCTTTTGCGTTTGTAACAGGAATTTTCTTTAAAACCATGATTCATGCTCATCAAAATTCAATTCGCACATATATATCACTGATTTGATTAGCGTTTGTATAACAAAAGTATGTAGCAATCACTTGTATATCAAAAGTATGTAGCAATCANTTGTATATCAAAAGTATGTAGCAATAACTTGTATATTAAAAGTATTTAGCAATCACTTGTATATAGCGATTGCATATTTATAATGATAATCTGAAGATGAAGTGTACGCAACTATCTTGAATAAGAAGACAGTAGTAATTTGGTTTCCATTTATTCATTTGAATTAAAGATGAGAATGCAGGCTATATCATTAGATAACGTAATCACAAATTGACATCCATGACCAGTATTGAAGAGTTTAAGCGCAAAAGTGGCGTATCTTACTAAGTGAATTACATGGTTATAAAGAGAGCATTCAATATACGCGGAGAGCTTAAATAGTTGGAAAATGGGAAGTCCCCGAAGAATCTCGTGACTCTCGAAATTAAAGTAGAAGTGCGGTTCTTTAAGACTGAAGTGGAAGTAATTCATTTATAATTAAAAATTAGGTGGCGTTAAAAAAGATTTAATTTAAAGAAGATTAAAATGTTAAATCATTACACATATTTCATGTGAAGACAGTTTTTTCCACTTAACAAGTCAATAATAATTTTAGAAAAGTTTTACATCAATCTACCTTATAAGGCAAAAAAAAATTAATGATCCTTCTGATAAATTACAAAAGCATATGAAGAAGTAAAATATAATATTAATTTTTTCGTTTGTTTGTTGAGAACGTATTCACTTGTTGAAAATTATATGTTTTTAGATTTGTCAGGAACAAAAAAAACCCAACTCGTCGGCATTAGTCGGCACACCTCTCATCGGAAACAACATCATTCAACGTGGATATTAATCTTTCGGACGCCGCAGAACTTCCGACTAGAGATAAATATTTTTTTGGCTACCAAAAACAGGCACCGTTTGCAGACAAAATTTATTATTAGTATTGTTTTCGCAGGAAATCAATCCATTGACCAATATTTATCTGTTCATAAAGACTCTTTCAGTAATCCGCCAACCAACAGACGCCTCGAGGAAGCGGTTGTCGGTGATTGACCTAAGATGATGAAATTCAAAGCTTTATAATTTGGTAAATTTTAGTCTAGTCGAACCTAAAATCGAGGCTATATTCCGACCCGTTTTTTCCCTTGTTTTTGGATAATAAAAAATAACAAGATGAAACCGGGACAAAAAAAATAACCGAAAAAAACCGGTTAACCGAAACAAAAAATCCGGTTTTCGGTTTAAACCGGTATGTTTTTCCCATCCCTATAACTGCGTTCACTATAAATGCATTCACATATTGGAAACAAAAAGTGTACATGTTTTCGTCAGTTCATTTTTTTTATTAGTAAGAAATCGGAGTTACTACAGTTTCAGCAATAACAAGTAATGATGAGTTGTACCAAAAATAGCAAAATTCTTTAACTAATTTGAAACTTAAGAATATTTCTATTAAATTCGAAGAAGTTTCGCAAGCGCTAAGCTCATTTAGAAATTGAACACTGATATATAATTTAATTAAATTATTAGGAATAGTGGATCGTGAATATTTACAGCAACTCTCTCCGAAATAACATTAGAAGAAGATTGATTTTGAAAAATCATGCGACTTTGGAAAAGACTAATCAAAAGTCAGTCTCTAAATTAAATCTCTTTGAACGAACTTAAATTCGCTAATGAATTTCTGACAAAGTAACTATAAGAAAAAAATATTATTAGAGAGAAAATGCGCTGTATAAACCATGTGTGTAATAAAATGCTCACAAAAATTCGCTAAAAGAATACTGCATCGAATATTATTACTAAAAGCGAATATTCTTGAATTATTCATATCCAGTATAAAATACGTCGTCACCTCTGTAGAAACAATAATCATCATATTACAATCATGTTAGCTTTTGAGATCTCCAAGACTTTTTAGAGCGAAATGCATGTTTTTTAGGAGGAATCTGTTGATTAAGAAATGTGGTCAAACGGACGAGGAAGGTAAATGAATCAGTGACCCAGCCGCCAAATTCCCACATGATACCATACATACATGCACATGATACTATACATATACATATAATACACATATACATATAGCCAATTCCCGTTGGCTGCATTCCTCAATCTTAGGTTCGTAAAATTATTTCTAATATTTGGTATTTCATTCAAATTCTTAGTCTATCATATTGTTCTGGGTAAAGGACAGTGTTTTTAGCTTTATGCTAGCACTGTTCGCAGAAAACATTATGACTTCTCTAATTTTTTAGCGGTTCGTATAGATTTTACTTACCCTGATGAGCATCTATACGCTTTTACCTATTAACTTCAGTGTTTCCATTTAATTTCAGCATTTATTGATTTTCATGACATATATATACAATTAGCAGCCTTCGGCGGCCAGCTGTTAACCCGCAATATTAATAGCCTGTGGCTATGCTGCTCGCAACTTGGTGAAATAAATTGGCGAATTGGCGGTTGTAGAAGCTGAAGGACTTTGCCAAAGTTTTATTTTGCGATATATCTCGAAACTGGAGAGGTCAGGCGACCCTTGATGACATACCTAGGCATCATAAGCTTTCCTATGAAATAAAAATTGTCGAAATCGGTGCAGTGCTTGGGGCTGGAGGACTTTGTCAAGGTTTTTCCCCATAAATAATGAACAGTGGAGAAATATATTTTCGATTTCACTCGAAAATGGAGGGTGCTGGGTGCCAGGCAACCCTTGATGACGTATCTAGACGTCATAAGCTTCCATATGAAATAGAAGTTATCGAAATTGATTGAGTGGTTGGGGCTGGGCTAATGACCATCTGGTATTGCAAAACTATTTTAAAGATACATATAAAATAACTAGCGTTCACAAACCCCACTTACAAAGCAGATATTCAACAAAACTCTATATCACACTTTCAATCATCCGTCTAGACCCAATTTTGGGTGTTTGTAGAGGTATTGCAAGAATATTTCACAGACAATTAACGGAATATTTTCTTTATTGAAGCATCGCAAAGATGTTCAAATAATTTTATCATGGATCATATTTACGAGTCCCAGCCATGATCATACTGACGAACAACACCGGCCGTGTATCGCTTGACAGTTAAAAACGGAACAAAAAATGGCAGTTAGCAATGCGCAGAAAGGTTATATAGTGGAAGAAGGGGATTTTCCCGGAAGACTCGTGACTCGAAATAAAAGTCTGCTTATTACGAAGGAAGTGGAAGTAATTAAAATTGAGGAATTGTTTAGAATAATTACAGAAAGTTCAGAAATTAAAATAATATTATATATATATATTATTCGAACGTTGGCGAACGTTTCGGGAGCTTGACGCGAAACCGTACTGCAATCTTAAGTCTCACCAATGATTGCAACCAACGAAGGTTTCATATCAAATTCAGTATTGAACGATTTCTTCTTGTTTTAATGAATATATATATATATATATTATTATTATTATTAATTATATTCCTGACGAGCGGCTCGCTATGATATTTTTCAATTTTATTTTGGTTTTTGTATATTTTTTGCCATTGTGTCTTGACTGTTTTTGAGTTTTTGTCTTGTGTTTCTAAGTTTGTTTTGATATATTTATATATATTCATTAAGTGTGGTTTCGCTAAATTTTAGAATAAATTTCCTCAACTCTGATTGATTAGGTTAAAACTGCATTTCTTCCGGAGTACAGTCATAACGTGTTATTTTTTATTAACTAGTTTTGAAAAATCAAGCTAAAAAAAGTTAACCAATATCTCAATGTTTAAAATTAAGGACACACCAATTCATTTATGACTTTTCACCTAAAAGATTTAGAAGCAAATATATAGACATCATTTCCTGCTAAACAATGGGCTAAAGAATTTGGACATTGCATTCAATTTCCTCATAAGCTCGCTATTACGTAATTAACACAAATAGCATTTCCTTATAACCCTTTGTTATGTTCTAAATGTGTTATTTTCGAACTGTCTATGGCTAATAAAACACATAATATTGTACTCCATTAGACTAAATTTCTTTTCAATATGTGTTGGCAAATGTTCGTACTTCACCCTCATGCTAGAAAAGATGCAATTTAAAAAATAAGCAGATAAAGAGTGCATTATCATTTTTTTTTAAATTTTCGTATAGAATATTCGAAAATGTATATTTCTCTTGTATTTTTATTTATTAACACAAGAAGAAATAGTTCAATACTGAATTTGATATGAAGCCTTCGTTGGTTGCAATCATTGGTGAGACTTAAAATTGCAGTACGGTTTCGCGTCAAGCTCCCGAAACGTTTGTCAACCTTTGAAATGGTTGCAACACGGTCGCCATCTTGCATAATGCCAGAAACTGCAGTTTTGCCTGAAAAGCATTTAATTTTCGCTTTGAAGGGTTGCAAAGAAAATTTTGTGGATAGCCACATTTAGAGAATTATCGCTTGAAAAAAAATTATACTATATCACCGAGGTACCTAACTAACTAACACTACGACCTGCCCCCGCATCTAAGACCATAGCGGTCTCTTATAGAGACATAGACGGGTGCTATCAGTACCCGCACGAGGTGCCACGGCCCCGCACCAGAAGATGAAGACCCAACAACTCTAAGCAAGCTAAATACAGTAGAACGTCTTTAATCCGAACTAATTGGGACTGGTGCTTGTTCGGATTACTAAAAATTCAGATTATTCGAAATTTCAATAAAAATAGAAAAGAAATAGATGTGTGGTAAAAAAAAAATGTAAGTTATAAGTACTCAGTACTACTATCTCTTGAATCGATGGTACTTATGAATCTGTACTGCCACTTATAAAGAATGTCACAATAAAAGATGTAATTTATTGGGTTTCGGAATCATAGGACAATGTTACACAAAATTGTTTAGTAAAGTCGAGGAATTGAGGTCCTTGAATGATTGGAAAGGGAGCAGGCCCAGCTTTTCCATAGGGTCAACCTAGGCCATGGCCTAGAGCGCACCCATCAAGGGGAGCATGAACAGAAGAAATAACTACCTTAGAGCGCAGAAAGGTGTAAATACAGCCCTCTTTTTCTTTTATCAAAAAATCAACGTCAAAATCAACGTTTATCTCTACTAATAATAAAGGAGAGAATGTGTGTGTGTTGTCGCTCTGTAGGGCACACTGCTCGAGCTAGAGCTACGAAATTTGGCATGAACATACTTTGGAGGTTGGGAATGTGCACCTCGGAGCCCTTTCTTGAAATTTTAATTAAAACTTAAACGAAATTTTGGCGTTTTTCCTCAATAACTTCCGAAACTATTACAGCACAAAAATCATTTTTACGCCATCTGAAGTGCAAACAGTTACCTTTTCAATCATATCAATTAAGTTGCCTTGCGATGTTTTGTCTAATTTTAACACATTTTTTAAAATATTTGTTTGGCATAATTTACAATACTTTTCATTGTTTCAACGCAATTCAAACCGTTTTGATTGTTTAAATAAACATTTATTTGCCTTTTTCTTTATCATTGTTGATTGCTGATTCCCGGCGAACAGGCCGGTCGCCGAAGACGGCTAGTAAATTTATATTTTGAGAATTCCTCTTTCCGCAATCAGAAGGTTCAGCAACTTCCAAAAACACTTTAAAGGAGATTTGAACCTGTAATTCGAAACGTAATGGCCTGATAATGTTTTAGGCTTAATCCGTCTGTCTTTATATCATTTTTAAAAATTTACTCTTAATTATTATATAGCAACGGTAACGTGCACGCAAAAAATGTATTCAATATCGTCGCAACGCGCATGCAATAACTAGAACAGTGAAAAGTATTGTTCCAAAAATATGCTTAAAATATTTTTTTTAACTTATTAGCATTAGAGAAAAGAATTGTACGGAAATAAAATTGGTGTCACTGAAAAGCTTGTGGCGGTTCCCTTGGACTTACCACCAGCGCGGAGGGGTACACAGCAGCGCGGAGCAAGACAAGAGTAAACCGGCTAACTAGAGAGAAGGCGAGATAGGGCAGGGGTAGAACTACTTACTTTCTGTCCCGGACGTCAGCCAGTAAGCATTAGGGGTGGGGAAAACCTACCGGTTTAAACCGAAAACCGTTTTTTGTTTCGGTTAACCGGCTTTTTTCGGTTATTTTTCTGCCCTGGTTTAAACCGGTTATTTTTTTAAATCTAAAAACCGGGTCGGAAGATAGGCTGGATTTTAGGTTCGACTAGTCTAAAATTTACCAAGTTATAAAACTTTGAATTTCATCATCTTAGGCCAATCACTGACAACCGCTACATCGAGGCGTCAGTTAGTTGGCGGTTTACTGAAAGAGTCTTTATGAACAGATAAATATTGGTCAATGGATTGATTTCCTGCAAAACCAATACTAATAATAAATTTTGTCTGCAAACGGCGTCTGTTCTTTGTAGCCAAAAAATATTTATCTTTAGTCGGAAGTTCTATGGCGTCCGAAAGATTAGTATATACGTTGAATGATGTTGTTTCCAATTGCTGAAAGAGTCTTTATGAGCAGATTAGATGATAAATATTGGCCAATGAATTAATTTCGTGTGAAAACAATGTTAATAAAAACTTTTGTCCATAATACTTACTTATTGCAATAATTACTTATTTATTATTATTACATATTGTATTAATTACTTATTTATAATCATTATTTATAACATTAATTAATTATTTTATTATTACTTACTTATTGTATATTATTATTAATAAAAAATTTTTTCCACAAACGTTAAAAAAAAACCGAAAACCGGTTTTTTCAAAAACCGGTTATTTTGAGCGGTTTTAACTGGAGGCTGTCGTTTCAAACAGCCGCTGCTGTTAAAAGCGTAGAACCACTTTACTGGGGTGTCTCTTTTGTTTCTCGAAGTTTCTCGTAGGTTTTTAAGTTTAAGTAAGCTTTTTTTCTGTAACTTCTGCTGTTACCCTTTATCTCTAAAATAAAACATTTTATTCTTAACATATGTAGTTACCGAGATATAGAGGATCTCCCATACCAAGTTTTGTGGCGTTTTGGCGTGTGAATCAATTTCCTTCCTCAAACCCCAAAGGGAGGAACGTCGTCCTACGTTTAAAAAAGCTCTAACTGCCGTGTGATGTGCTGATTGTCTGTGAGCATTAAGCACAGCATTATGAATCGAGTTAAGTGCATTGAATGTTTTTTTCCTCTATTCTTTTAACAAATGAAATGAGTTCGATGTTCTTAAGGTATCCGACTGGTTTAAAATCGTCGTTTTTCATGAAATTATCAGAAAACAATTTACAATTTATCAATTAATTTTGTAGCCTGTTTAATCAGCTTTCTAAAACTGCCTCACTTTTTACTCTACGTGAATTACAAATGGAGTTACAGCTGTTTTATTACCGAACTGTAAGCATTATTTTATGTTGCATGAAAGCTTTAAATGTGTTTACTGAGAAATTATATTTTTGAGGAAAACTGTCGACCGTAACAATGATTTCTCAAAACGTATTCAAGTATTGATATGAAATTTTCCGAGATTGTTTTCTGTAACATGCTTGATGGTTTTCCTCTAAAAACTAAGGCCAATTTTAAAATCAAGTATTATTTTTAAGTGCTTAAAGATAAACGAAAAGCATTTTTTATGAAAAATTACCAGTTTAGTAACTATGTTCAGCTATATCTCAAAACTACTTTGAAGTACAAGAAAGATTTTAGAGCATAACACAGATAACTGTCATACAAGTGTACTCCTACAAGGATTTATGTATATTTAGAATATGATTTTGTCTATGGCTGTTAGCGTAAGGCAAATATTTTAGTCATTTTTCTTCAAATTTCTCAGTTTATTTTAAAAAATATTATTTTGAAAGCCTAATTTTACAATATTTTCATAGTTTTAAAACATATGCAGTTGTAAAATAACATTAATATATATATATATAAGTTATTTTACAAAAAAATATCTCCGAACACAGTCGGATACCTTAAGATGATATATAAAAAATGTTTTACTCTTATTTAATAGAATAAATTCTCTTGAGAAAACGCGAATAAAGGACGTTTAAAAGCTTTTGAGTTATCTCCAGAAGTTAATATATTAAGTTTCAGTTCCAAAACTATTGGTCAGAAAATCCGTAAGGTAAAGTATTAAATTTCTGCGTGACCTGACTTCTTAGAAGATGAAATGTCTGAAGAAGAATTTTCTTAGAAATAATATCTTTGAAACACTATAGAAATATAGTCCGGTTTCTAAGATCTTATTGAAAACTTTTTAACGCTTCTTCTCACTTTCTACAGGTCACAGCTAAATGTCAAAGAAAAGTTCCTTTTATTGCGTCTGCAGAAAGTTTTTCCGATTTTTATTACTACAGATTTTTTTTTGCTGTCCAATTCTAAGTTAACCAAACTACTCCAAAATCGAACAGTTAGCGTATTTTTATAGCGTTAGTTAACAGTTCTGCGTATGTTTTACTTTCTCTAACTAGTAATCACCATCACGTGGAAGAAAACGTTATTTTTCTTTTTCTTCTTTAAAAGATGATAAAAACAACTTGTTCAAATTTGCAAAGTTTTTGTC
>BGPR01041551.1:0-13582 GCA_013235015.1 Araneus ventricosus | reverse complement strand
TATAGTAAGATGGTACAGTTAGAAAGATCCTCCGAAGATAAAATATGTGGCGCATTGTGGAACAACTCTAGATTGAGCATACTTAATAGTGAGTACCACTCAATATATGCGAAATATCACTGTTGATCATGTATGACAAAAGGTTTAGCAAGCTGTTCATCGACTTCGAATGATGCAAATTTATAATGGGGATCATATTGAGCAATACACTAGACTCATTTCAATGTCTGATGCGGAATTTTGCGAAATGAATGCACTTTTCCATATTCTGTTATCTTTTTAATGTTTTCATAGCTGTGAAAGCTCTCTCTTATGAACAAATGAGGAACGGTTTTTCACTTTCTCGTATACGAAGTATACAAAGAGAAAATAATGTAATCGTTAAAAAATTCGAGATTTTGATGAATCACCACGTTTTAGATCTTCCCGAGTCCGAAAAACACAATTTTGGAATTATGTCTCTCTGCGAATACGATAACTCAAAAACTATGAGAGTTAGTGGGATAAAATTTGGTATGTGATCTTTACACCTAATTTGTAGGTTTCTATCAAATTTTATACAAAATCCGTCAACGCATGTCTGTCTTACGTGTTCATGTGAACACGATACGTCAAGAACTTAAATATCCAGATAGATAATATTTGGTACGCAGTTTTATAATCAGGAAGGTAGGACGTGTTTTGGACTAAATGTGTCAAAGGGTTGACTATCTGTCTGTCTGTATAATCGCATATTTGTGAACATGATGACTTCTAAACCCTATGACTTAGATAAATAAAAATAGATAGTTGGTTTTCTTATCTTAATTGTATATCTGTGCTGAATTGTGGTTTTAATCGGTTGAAGAAAAGGCGTTCAAATTGCGCATTCAGTTTCTTCACCATTCTAAGACGCAAAAACGCCTCGCGCGTTTTTCCCCTCTTGTATTAGGGAATCGTCCATGGTACTGCCGCTCTATACAAAACAGCTGAGGATATAGTATCTATACAAATTTTAATAAAATTCTAACCTTTTGTTATGACTACAGAAAGCTCTGTCTTTATACATTCTGACCCCTTTATCGTAAAAATACTGCCAAATCAAAAGAAAAATTATTTAATTTGTTCTTTTTGTTTTAAAACGTCCTCTTGTGAAAGAGGTCGGATTAAAGACGAGAAGCAGTTGGTGCAGTAGTTGAAAGAGGACCCCGAAATGAAGAAATTTTTCAATTGTTTATATCATTTTTATCTCATTCACATTTCATTGTATTTCAATGTTTAATATTAAAATAGCTCTCTTTTTGAGCTTCATGACTCATGAGATCTTTTGAAAGAAATAATAGTCATTTATTCTATATTAATACACGAAATAATTTTGCTGAGAAAAAGCGAATTTCATTCGTTCATGCAACAAATCATTTGCTTTCTTCGATAGTGTTTTTTGTACGCGTATTTAAGATATAAAAATAAAATTGCTGAATTTATAGGGTCTTAACTAACAGGAAACATGAGTTAAATTATTTAATTTCACAGTTATTATTTATAAAAGTGTAAATATAATGGTTAAAAGTATCTAGATTTATATTATTTTAAAATGCAGCGACTGACAATTTTAAACACACAAGTACATCTCTGTGATGCATTCAGAGGACCTCAAGGAAATTCAGCACCGAGAGCCATTAGCAAGCTTAACTCTTTAATCCCGAGGCGAATTTTTGGAGGATCCGACATGAATTGGACTCTCCCAGCCAGGGTGGTCATTTACCCAACCACCTCACCCCCTGCTCACTCACCTTCCCTTAAGGCGCACGGAAATGGGCTGTGGTTAGCAAGAATAATTGGCATACCACGCTTATCTTCTAAGCGATCTCAGAATGCCACCTCCCATCAGAAGAAGAAAACTGTCTCATACCGGCCTTCGTCGCTATCAAGAGGAAATTTTTAGACCACCTGGGACCGTCTCGCTCGGTGCGAGAGGGTTAATCTTCCCCTGTTCATAACAGTAGAATTGTGAATATCAATATATTTGAAGCTTATATTGGATATTGACGATGTATTGATATACGTGAATTTTCCTGTTATTGACGCGATTGATAAAAAGATTGCTGCTTACATGTAGAACATTCAGACACACTGTTAAGAGATGACTCAATTTTATGAAACTATTTTTCATAAAAAATAATAAATTTTTCTCATATTTTATATGTAATTCTATTAATCCTATTTTTTTGTTGTATTTGAGCAATTATTTCAATAACAATGAAAACTTACGATATAAAAGGGTTTTTTATTAATTAATTGATATTTTGGCCTTCTCTTTTTATTTATATGCACTTGTTATACACCGAAGGCCAAAAAAATTGGTACACCTTCTTAATATCGTGTCGGGCCACACGAGCACGCAGAAGTGACGCAAAACGACACGTTTTTCACGTTTGATTAACTCTTCTTCTTTATTTAAATTAGAAAATGCATCATTTATATATAAATAATTAACGTCTGATGTTTTTATCGTCTTCATTGGAGGAATCATCAATACTGACAGTACCGGCCTTACGCGCTTGGAGTACCCGGTTTTACCTCAAATGCAAAAATTATGAAAAACGAAAGAGAACCGCGCAATTATTGAAGTTAAACCTTTTTGTTTGATAGGGTATAAATCCGTAGTAAACGTATAATAAGCTGGACTAAATATAGCTTTTATAACTGTAATGATTTTTAAGTAAGGACTGTTTAAAATCAAACGGACATTAGAGAGTTGACGTCTTAAAACAAATGAACTTTCACAGATGCAGTGAATTCAGCAATTACAACACGCCACTATGACTTCTCTTCTTGACTAGTAGAGTGTAATTCTGTATTTGTCTGCTAGATAGGAAATATAATAGCGCCAGAATCAAGGGCACCTGGTTTTACCCTACTCTCCCCTACTCACATTCTTTCTTTTAAGCCTCCTGATGAATGTTAGAATTCTAAAATTAAAATTAATGCGCATTAAGAATATTAATTACGATCTTTTCTACCTGTGCCTGTCAGGCGCATTGCACCCGAAGTCGTCGGCACGAATATTGCGCCCAAAGGAGGATTCACTTGTTTCATGCTTATAACTATGGAATGTTGTAATCGATATTTTTACCCAAACTGTGATGCCGCAATTTTGAAATTTTGTACACTTACGGAATCTGGAAGACAATACACTACTTTAACATTTACACTACATTAATTATTAGTTTTCCGATTATTTTAATTACATCTTGATTCGATCGAGTGGAGCCACTTGGTATTGAATTTCATGGTATCAAAATTCCATAATAATTAATATAATGAATTTCAAATTATTGAATAGAAATTTGTAAAATGATTATAAGAAGAAACATTATACTTTTTAGTATACTAATGGAATTGTGTTTTTAAAACTATTTTTATTGAATTCACTTACAGAAAAGGTTTATCACGACATATATGGCGTTCTATTCGACAATTTTAGAAGGGTGCTTTCCTTTTGCGTTTAATAGACTATTTTTATTTAGCTGGGAAGTATTCAATTATACATCTGAAATTGCGAAACATAAAAAAATGAATTAAAGAAGTTTAGAGTTATTAAAGCAATTCTTTTGAGGAAACCAATTTGTTTCTCATAACAAATTTGTAATGAAATTTATTGGGCGATATTACTGACAAAGAAAGGTATAATCATGAAGTAAACTTGAATCGCCACGAAACTATTTAGATACAATTTGAATAATGAGCCGTCAAGCAGCAAAGACGGACTAAGCTCTACCTACAAAACAATTCCCATCACGGCGCGGCTCAGATAGCTGGATTTCATTTCTGATGGCAGAACTCGTCTTCGTGATGCAAGAACTATTGATCGATACTCTCTTTAGAGGGAGAAATTTCTTCGCGCTCGAGGCGACCTGTTGAGCTCCCAACAGAAGACGTAAGTTTTAAATGGGAATTAAGTCTAGTTTTTTTCGGGTGTTTTTATTTTCCGCATTGTGGCTACACAGGTACGCATAATATGGTTTGATGTAAAGGCAATATCTAATTATAAACGGTCATGACTTGGTTGTAAAGAATATTGAATGAAAAACCTCAACACGATCAGACTTTTTATCGCTACTTCTGACGAATGACGTCAGGAGTCATTGAGTGGCAGTGAAAATTTGCTAATGGGTCAAATCTGTTTTTCCTAATAAAGCTACCTTTAATCTAAGTGGGGCAAGTGAACTAGGACAGCCCTCGTATAAAGAGCACCGAGAAATCAAGCGTTGGAATAGAATGTGAAAGATACTCATCTGAAGTCTTTTTTTTCTATTTGGTTTCAAAAGCAAAGTTGTACTGTCATTTTTTTATCTTTGACGGGGCAGTTGTTAAAGATAGCATTTATTTGGATATGTTAACTATGCTGCCCATGCAACTGCTTTATATAAAAGCAGGGAATGCTTACATCTTCCGACAAAAGAAACTCATCGTTCCCATCATTCCTCGTCATTGGAGTGATGAACCGTCAGATCGATCGTTCGCGTCTTCTATGCATAATTTACTGAAGAAGCAATCAGGAGATCTTAGTGGCCACTTGTCACTCAGTCTCCTGATTCCGCCATATGACTCCTTTTTATGGGAATATGTCAAAAACTCTTCTTGAAAAAACTTGACAAAAACTCTTGTCTTTATTCCTCTTTTGCCTACGAAAGTAACAAAGGATGCACATAATGAATGCAATGGCATAAACGACTATGGACATGATTTAGAATGTTAGTTGCATGAAAGTAATAATATCTGTGTTGATCCAATTCTATTATTTTTATTCTTTATTAAATCGACCAGGGATTTTCAAAATAATTTTTTTTAATTTTCAACTAATCAATTTGAAAGTTTGCAGGCATTAGTAGAAGAACTATATAATGCAGCGCACAAAATTTCACTGCAATATATGTACTTATTTCTGAGTTGTAGGTATAAATGTAATTTTAATAGTAATTAATGGCCTTCATATTATAAGCTCCAGTGCTTAAATTTTCGTTCAAATTTTATGGCATTGTATAAGAGTATAAAATTATATGTGGAGAAGAATTTTTAGCATTCATGTTGAAGTTACTTTGTTATTAAACTGTGAAAGTGTTCTTCCAAATGGAATTTTGGCCATATTATTTTCCAAAATATATAGTTTTGAGTTATCATGTGGATTAATTTTGAAATTCCTTTCTGAGAGATAAAAATTAATCTCAATTTTTGTTGGTTAGTTGTTAATTTTTAAAAATGATTTTGAATGTCCATGGTCGCCTTAATATTCATGTCTTTGTCATATTTCGAATTAATGCATTAATATGAAATTTTAATTACAATCCCCTGTGAAATTTTTATCTCTTGTTAAAGATATAATGGATTCATAAATGGTCTAAAATTTATTTTAATTATCTATACAAATATATTCAGTTAGATGTAAATGTGAAGTTTCCTTTAATTTACCAACATAATAAAATATGTCGGTAAGGAGTGTTTTTATGTATATATGAATTTTTGTGGTTATTAAAGTATATTACTGCAAAAAATAATATGCATATTGGTTTGTAGATGGTAATCATAGACAACAAAATGATTATTGTTTAATGCATCAAAGTTGAAAATATTGTTATCAAGAAGTTTCATTAGTTTTGATATATCGATCTTTTATTTTATTACATATGTATTAAGCTATATTTGAAATAAAACATATGCTCCTGTTACTTAAATCATTTTAAATGAAAATGCGAAAGATCAAGCATTTCATTTTCAGTCTAAACTCTTAGAGTGTTTTAAATTCTTCAGCCTATTTGACTACGGGTCTGAGTTTTCAATGTTCAATTTTAACTGGTTTTTCGCTTTGATTTCCATTATGCGTCTCTGAGATATACGTACAGATACATGATACACGTTTCTTGATATACCCTACCAGCGCACAAGTTGATCTAACTGCAATATGACATATGAATTGGCGTTTAATAAATAATATCCTTCCAAAATTCCCCATCAACATTACACGCTACACTAGCCATGTTGAGAATCTGTTTTTTAAAATGAATAACGCGGAAATCTCTTCCACAAAAGGCGGATAGCCATCTTTGAGATCTAAAATGAATCATGCTCTTCAAGCTAATTGCTTTGTACAATGTCGTTTCAAATTTTTCCACGATTTCTATCTCCTTAGTTCGGCATTTGAAAGGATATTCCCTGCTTATTAGCCAATAAATGATATCAACTTCATTATTTTGAAAGAAAGTTCTTTGCATAGAGTAAAAAAGTACCTTCTGCAGTCCTATTTTTCCATAGGCTGGATAAAACCTATAAGTTATAGCAGGGAAAAACGCAAAGGAATGCAACGAATTATTAAGCGTATAATTACACAATTATTGGGAAATTGTATAATTGTATCTACTGAATGCACTCTACCAATGGCTTTCTACTATTTAAGCATGCTTCGAACGATCCTTCCATTCACTCTAGTGAGAGTTCAGCCGCATTGGTCTCTATTATGCAAGCCAAACGGCTGAATCTCTATTTCTTTATGTTCATTTACTTCATTAGACTCAAGATGGGACAGTGGAAAGTAACACACATAGCTTATTGGCGTAATGGGGATATGCCACCCAAGGAATCTTATGCGAGGTATAGAATGTAGGAGTTTACGCCTTAACTTTACTCCGATTAGAAAAGATCGTGTTTAAATTATCCATCCAAATACACTTACCTCCGTTTTGAAGTTCCGTTGTTATACGATGATGCCAACAGCAGCCGACCTCCTGCCTTTAGCTAACTACGCTAACTATTGATTCAGTGTTAGTTCTCTCAGACCCCTCCAGGGTTACATAACCAGAAAGGCAAAATAAGGCCAAACGTGCCAAAAAAAAAAGCCAAGTTTCAATTAATTGATTGAAGTGCTATTTTTGCTGTCTCCGAAGAAACGAGCATTATTAATCCATGAAAATTTAACACACTAGGTTCATAAATTTTAAAAACGTCTTTAACGGTTAACAAATTATTTGAATAAACTACTTACTCTGCAATTAATAAAAAACGAATAAAATAAAATGAAATATCTCTAGAACGAAGTATCCCAACACATATCCTCTCAAAAAAATTTGTATGCATTACTATTTTAGGTAGATTCCGTATAGGAACTCTACCTATTGCAATGGTTCTCATGACGCGACTTCCTTTAAATTTCTGCAGATCTTCACCGATCATGACCCCTTCGGAGTTAGCGTCCTTATCTCAAAAACGGTACGAAACACGGGAAAAAAGTCAATTACAAAGTTGTTCAGCATCATCGTTTTATTACAGAAAACAACCTGCGCACAAAAATAATACAAATGAAAAGCACAAAACGCACATTTGTTTCATCGCGTTGACCATTTTGACACCATTTGGACACCATTTTGAGCATGACAGATAGATGACCTCATTTCCGGAGAGTGCAGTTTTGTTCAACGCAATCAAACAAATGTGCGTTTTGTGCTTTTCATTTGTATTATTTTTGTGCGCAAGATGTTTTTTGTAATAAATCGATGATGCTGAACAACTTTGTAATTGACTTTTTTCCCCGTATTTCGTACCGTTTGTGAGATAGGAACGCTAACTCCGAATTTTGCAGCTAAGTGGCACTGTAAGCGGTTTTCTTACGTAGCGAATGTCAACTTTACTATACCTAAACCCCACTTTTATGACTATATCTTTTGTCGTTCAGAAATTATTGGGGTGACAACGGACTTTAGAGGGCACACTGTATATATAACGCCTTTTCCCATTTTATGCTGTAAACACGATGAATGGAGTAATTTTTAATTCATTTTAACTGCCGTGGCATAGGTTGTAAGAATAGTTAAAATTTCGCTCGAGTTCGTAGATGATCTATCCAGCTCAAAGGGGGTGAAAATGGTGGGGGTTAAAAATTTTATTTCCCCATGATTCCCTAACGATTGAAAATGGAAAGAAAATTCAAATTGTGCGAATTATTACCTCATCATAGCAAACAACTTTTGTACTGAAATTTTTTTGTAGCTACAATTGCTTAGAAGTTATGAGTTAAAAAGCGATGTTCAATCCCTCCGTAATTTATCTTTCCCCCAAAGCTCTGTTACGATTGAAGATAGAAAGAAAATTTTAATTAGGAGAATTATCACTTTATCATAACAAACTACGTCTATACTGAAAGTTTTTAGGCAGAAAGAATTAGAAGTTATGAGCTGAAAAGTGATTTTTACCCCCCCCCCCCACACACACACAGAGTGCGCTTTAAGCTATGAATGTGACACCTTGTTGAAAAGCTCCCATCAGCTGCATTTACTTCCACTTTTTCTAAGGTAAACAAACTGATATATCCGGCTCTGATCCGGATTAAAATACTTTCATGTCTAATATTTTTAATGTAAAAACTATTATTGTATAAAAATTTAAATACAAAAATTCCTTTTCTTATCTGAAGCGTTTTTAATTAAAATAATAATATCAATTGAATCGGACAATTTTTAGAAACAACAGATAGCTGATTTTCTCCATAAATTATTATTTATTATATAAGTACTTCCTGCCCCCCCCCCCCGATTCCCCCTCTGGCGCCACCCCTGTTTGTTTCCCAACGGGATTTAAATTTAACAGAAATATTGTTTTAATAATTTAAAAGAACGGATGAATTTATTTGACCTTATTATATAAAGTAATGAACTATAATCTGCTCAGAATTTTCAATTTCGAGATGAGCTGTAAAATCCTGCCTTCAAAATAAGGTCAGGTTCGTGCCACTGGCAAACTTATTGGCATACCTAAACTACAGAATCGAACACAAATTCAAATCTGATCAAGTAGAATCTTCCGAAAACTAAACGAAAATTTCGCAGACAAACTGTTCCTTATTTTGCATGTTCGTTAAATTTCCTTTTAGACTCAGTAGAAAAGTTTATACTTAAAAAAGTCAATGAGTAATAAAAAAATATAGAGGAATTTATATTTAAGAGTAATCCTTGAAATACAATCTTAATGTTATCATTTGAAAAAATAGTTAGTGTTCTCCTTCCGAGACTTTTTTTTATACTTTCACAGTGTGTGTTTAACTTCGTTGAAAGGAAAACTTACTCGAGCAAGGAATTTAAAGTAGCTTCCAGTTTAAAAAATCGTCCAAATTTAGTTGCAGATCTACAATTTAGGTTAAAATAGCCAAATTTCATTTTTAGCTAGTTGAAGTTTTAAATTATCTTGTTAAATACAGAGAGACAGGTCAAGTGTTCCATGTTAGAGTTACTTATTCCTGTTTAATCCCCTCGAATCGTCATTTTCTTTTCCGAAAGTATTCTTTTTTCCACATTCTACCGAAAGATTCATTTTATTAAAATTGTGACTACTTCCACTCGGAGCAAACATTTTACTAACATCTTTTTCAGTACATTTTTTTAACTTTATTAATTAATGTATATTTTTGTAAATACAAGGAGTGAAATTTTTGTTTAATACAGGTGCTTAATATTGTTCATTGATTGGTTTAAGATCGTAAATATAACTTTTTAAGATAGCATATTCATGGGGACAAAGGAAGAAGTACCTCCTCCAGAGACAAATTATGATATCTGTTATCTTGGAAGCAATGTTGTCTCTATAATGAATGGTAAGGTTGGATAAACTTTTAAAGATTTCGAGGAAGAAAAGATCGTAGATTTTTTGTGGGGGGCGCGAGTTCTACTGTTCAGAGAATTACTAGTTAATATAATAATCATGCTTATTATGCCGTTAGAGATACTGATTTCATGCTTTTTACAGAGTTCTTGATTCTTGCCCTTGGTGACCCCGATCATTACGTATTTGAGCGTCGCTATACAAATGAGGTCCACCTTGGGAGATCCACAGAGAATGCAAAGTCACTGTGGCTCGAAAAGGTTTTGTCTTGCAACATTAATCATGACAAGCTGATCTCTTGTTTTCAGATTAGCGAAGCTATCTGTGATCGTGTGTGTTCAACGTAAACTCTTTTAAACTTTTATTTTTAAACTTTTAGATTTAAATTTTAACTCTAGCAGATTTTTCTATTTAATTTTTTTTAACTATATCATTCTAATCACTTTTGCCCCATTTTATTATGAAGTTTTAGATTTCTACTCCCTGTGTTTTTATGGTTGTGTGTATGTGTTTTATGTGCTTGGATTTAAATTGACTTTTATTAACTTTTTTATTATCTATTGGTGTTTCTGCACCCTGGCATTTGGGGTATCTTCTCTCGGCCGTTTTCGGCTGTGGCAACATTGATTTTGCTATTTATATTAAATTTTTTAATTTATTTCGATATATCTTTGTCCACCAGTGTTCCGGTGTAGTATGTATTTTTTTTAACATAATAGAAAAAAACTTCGCCTCCGGACCATCTAACGCCTTAAGCCAATTTTGGCAGGCTGGTTCTGAGTGGGTAGTGAATGAATGAATGCACATAGTTCTTGAAAAACAGAATGGACAAATTTCTCTTCGGAACAAATGAAACCATAGCCTTCTATCAATAATCTATTAATAAATATCATTTTTAAGTAAAGAAAATATGTAAAATCAGATGATAATATAAAGTCTATAAATCTAAAACTGTTTTAAACCAAATGAATGCTTACCTGTTGCTTTAAAGACTTAAAAAATGCATGAACAGCTTGTAGATAATCTGAACTAATAACACTGGACAACAAAAAAATTTTTTTTCATGTTGCTTAAGAAAGAAAGGGTTATACCTATGTATTTTTGTGCCCTGATTTAAAATCTCTTAACTGTTTTTTTCAATCACCCATAGTTTTTGAGCTACGTAGTAACTCTTATTATATACATTAGGAAATCATATTCAGCTTGCAATATTTACATAGGCATATTAAAATGTTACAAACCTTCACTTCCTTGTGTACTTGGCCTGTCGACTGTGCTTGCCTTAAGGAATATTCATTTCCAATGTCCAACAATAGTCGACTAACATTTTGGTATTCCATTTCCTTTGGTAACGAGCTCCCATATTCGAGATATCCTGAAGGAACCGTTCACCATGCTCGTCGCTTACTGATCCAAGGTTTTCAGGGAAGAATTCTAAGTGGGAGTGCAAGAAATGAATTTTCAACGACATGTTTCATCCCATGGTTTTGTAGGCCTTTAAGCAAGTTATTGACGATTTGCCTTAGTTTTCCGCTTTGCAATTTTCGAAGAAGTTTTTTTGCTAACTCCTTAAACGATGTCCATGCTGCGACTTCCTTCTTAGTCAGTTTACTCTCAAACACCGGATCCTTCATTAGTTGTCTAAATTGAGGCCCAACAAATATACCTTCCTTAATTTTTGCTTCACCCACTTTTGGAAACTTCAGACGTAAGTACAGAAATCCATTTTCTCCACAGTCTATCGCTTTAACAAAATTCTTCATCAAACCTAATTTGATGTGCAATGGAGGCAAGAGAATTTTTTCTGAGGCAACTAATGATTCGTTCTCCTCATTCTTCACACCCGGTATGAGGAACTGTCGCATGGGCCACACCTTCTTGATGTAGTAATTTTTTCTGTCCCACTGGCACGGAAAGCAACAAAACTTGGTGTAGCCAGCTTGCAATCCAACTAAGACGGCAATCACTTTCAAGTCGGAGCATATATGAAAAGAATGCTTGCTGTATTCAATAATGGACAACATATGCTTCAAGGTTTCGTATATTTCTTTCATGCGAACGGCTACATTCTACAGGAATCGAAGAGTGCTTGTTACCATTGTGTAACAGAACTGCTTTTAAGCTGACCTTTGAAGAGTCTATAAACAAACGCCATTCTTGAGGATTGTGTTGTGGTCCTAAAGCCTTAAACAACGAGTCAACATCATTACAAAATATCACATCACCATCTTTCCAAAAGCTTCCGCGCGCTGCCAAACAGAAACACCTTTCCTTACAAAGTGGCTCATGCATTGAATCGTATTTGCGTTGCAGGACTATCGATCCAAAAACGCCTGTTATAATTTTTGACATATAGCCTTTTCTTTTTGAAAATTATAATTGTAAGAGCATTTCAAACCCAAACATTATCTTCTTGGCCGGCAATTAATTTTTTCAGAAAGTATTTTTGACACAAGATCCGACATATTTCAATGACATTTTCTACGTACTTGTAAGCAATTACGAGTAGTGTTGCTGAAAAACAGTGTGTTATATAGGTTTTTCGAGATTATATTCGGGTTCAGTGACCCTAAAACCACCATTATTAGTTGAAATCTCAAAGGCAACAAAAATATCCTGGCTACGATATACGAAAAAAAGGAGTGGACAGAGGTTTTAGTGAGAGTTCATGTTGCATAAAATTGGAAGGTGATAGACAAATTCTGATTGGTTTTCCGAATTCAGAGCGTGAAAGTGCGTAAGAATTAGCTAAAATCATACGGCAACAAAAAGGTTGTTGTCCAGTGTAATAAGGGAGAATGTGTGTGCCTTTCTGTATGTCTCTGTTCGTTCAGGCGCTCTACAAGGCAGATCGCTGGATCTAGAGGTACAAAATTTGCCCCAAATATATTTTGTAGTGTGGGAATGTGAAGTTTGGAACCCATTTTTCGAAATTTTAATTAATTAAGAATTAAGCGAAATTTTTGCGTTTTTCCTTAATAATTTCCAAAAGTATTACAGGACAAAAATCATTTTACAACTTTTTTTATCATCTGAAAGTGCAAACATTTACCTTAGTACCGCAGCTTAATGATATCAATTAAGCTGCGGTAAAAATTTTTCTAGAATTTTAATAAATTTTTAAATACTTGTTTGGCATAATTTTCATTAATATTTCTCATTGTTGAAACGCAATTCTATCAGTTTCCAATGTTTAATCTAATATTTAATTGCGTTTTTCTCTTTTTTTTTGAAAGCTGAGGTAATTTCTCTTAATAATAAAGGAGAAGGTGTGTGTGTTGGCACTCTACAGGGCAGACCGCTGCCCCTAGACCTACGAAATTTGCCACAAACATATTTCGGAGAATGGGAATGTGTACCTCAGAGCATTTTTAAAAAATTTTAATGAATTAAAAATTAATCGAAATTTTTGCGTTTTTCCAGAATAATTTACAAAAACATTACAGCACAAATTCACTTTTATACGATCTGTAAATGCAAAACAAATTGCCTTTTCAATGAAATCAATTAAATTGCTGTATAATATTTTCTCTACTTTAAATCTTTAAAAACATTTTTAGGCATATCTTTCAATGTTTTCAATGATTAAATTATAAAAAATATACGAATTAAGATTAAATTATGAGAATTATACAAATTCACAAGTAAATTTTGAAAACAACACGTTCAGAAATTATCTATATTATTTCTAGTAAATAAATTAAATTAGTCAGGAAAACAAAATTAAAAATTAATTAAAATAATAATCACCTTTCAATCATTTTATACAGTTCCTGAAATAAAAAGGAGATAAAACTGACAAAAATTATTCAAATTCAAAATTAAGTTATGAAGCAACCAAGGTACAAAAATGGCTGGTATATCTTGTGAAGCTGTACTTAAAGTTATCAGTTCATGTTAATGAGGAAAATAGAAACGCAGTTTTGATTTCTACAATGATCCACAGAATATGGCGGAT
>BGPR01041550.1:0-13583 GCA_013235015.1 Araneus ventricosus | reverse complement strand
AATAGTTATAATTCTTAAAATTTAGCAAAATTAATTAATTAAATTTTGATTAAAATAAAAAACAATAACATATTTTGCATTAAATAGAAAGGCGCATATGCAGCCAAATCTAACGAAATACAAAAACAAATAAAAGAAATTTAAATTAAAAGAAAACAAATTAAAAGAAAACAATGATAAAATGAAAAATAATGAAAACAATAGATGTTTTTGCGTGCAAACGCAGCTGCAAAAAGTAATTGCTTCAACAGAAATTTTTAAAAAAATACAACAAGAACTATAGAGAAACCAAAATTTACCAATACTTAGAACAATTTGTTAAGAAATTATTCAAAATGAAAAGGAACTAAAATGGCTCACTCATCAGAAACCACACGCCATTTTTAGTTCCAAAATGAACAAGATTTTCTGTGGAAAGGAAAGACAAAAAAGTCAAAATTTATTCCTTCCTGTGGTCTGAATCTTGTCCGGCCACCAAATAAAGAACATAAATCCAAAATTTTTTAAATCCATAATCAAAAGAAAGAGATAAAAATTTACCTTCTTTCAGAAGCAAGCCAATCAGAAAAGTGACGCAATAGATACAAAACAATCAACGATCTAGAAGCTATCCAGTAGCTCCATCTATGAATAAAAATTTGAACTATTTCTCAGGAGAACAAAAACTAATTTTTAAAAAATCAAGTTTTAAGGAAACAATATATATATATATATATATATATAAAGCAAAACCGAATGACTACTCTTAAAGCTCGTCTGACTTCGACTGTTGACTATAGTTCCTCGGCCCATAGGTTGGGAACTGCTTAGATAGAACCTTATTTGTTTCAGATTGAAGAACATGTAAGCAAACAGGGCATTTAGCATGAGAATAACAAAGAAATCAAAAATAGAGGCAACATATAAGAATAAAATCAAAGCTACAGACTAAAGAAGGTGAGTCAAAATGAATGTCTTTATTACAAAGCTTTACTGTGAAAAAGATAACTCATTTTTTAATTTGAAAGGCGCATATTTTAAGTGGTACGATATTGAAGTATTGGATGCAGTCTTTGTAGATGTTTAAAATGCCCTCTTTTTGATACACTGCATGATGATGAGAATGCTAAAGTAATTTACACGAAAATAGTTTGCAAGGATATAAATTTATTGATAAAAGAGAAAGTATAATCGTGAAAATGCATAATATATGGTTAAATCGACTGAATTTCTAAACAATATAATAAAATAGATTAGCTCTCCACTTGGATCACTTAGTATCGTCGCATAAAAATACCACATACTAGTAAACATCTAATATCAGTTTCCGCTACAAAAATTTCCATTTCACATGCAGTATTGTTATCAACTGTATTTCGAATTTCAAATCAATGTTTTTTATTTACATGTTGCCATCATTCTTCAACCAAGAGGTTTGTTTATTATTCTTGATAAAAAAACGTTTGAATATTAAAAAGCGCAGAATCATCCGTGACGAAAAAGTGTAATTTCTTTTTTGAAAAATTAAATTTCCTCCAGGTGTCCTCGGATCCATTAAATATTTCGTTTGAAAATCGAGTTCAGTGTATGAAGGAAAATGCCAGTTGTAGAAATTGGGAAAATAAATGCAGAAAAATGCTGCTTTTGTCAAATCATTGCTGAAAATTCAATCAATTTTGTAGAATGCCGAACAATTTATTTTGAAAATAACAATGACTATATGAAAAGAAAATGAAATTGTCGATGATTTATATTACAAACTCTCAACGAAAATATGTACAAAAATATGAAAATATTAGGTAGACATCGATTTAAGTATGCTTCTAAGTTGTTGAAAACTTTAATTAATTATAAGGGTATACAAGAATTATATCGGGCTCGCATAACAAAATTATGTAAAATATGATCTTAGTAGAGGTTATTTTCTATGCTCAAAATCACTAAAAAGTTGTCATTCAAATTACAAATTTTTATTCTGCAAGTACATTACAACCCCCGTTACCGAACTAAAGGGTTTCTAAACTAGGTACATTACAACCCCCGGTACCGAACTAAAGGGTTTCTAAACTAAAGGTTCAGATAACGATTTTTTCGGTTAAGTCAAGAACATCTATTGCGATTTTTATCTAATTACAGTATGTAATTCTGAAATGTTTTGAGAGTGAAACGAATTCAAAACTCTCTTTGTTACCACATTTAAAGTTGGTTTTCCGTCGGGCTCAATTTCTCACCTCGGCGAGTTTGTGCGCAATGCTCTTGACATGCACAAGTAAACATTATCGTAATTAATATTGCTAATACACATTGGATTTAATTTAGCACTCTAAAATTAATCAATGACCTTCTTGGGGAGGCTTAAAAGAATAAAGTGGGGATATCGTTGAAAAAAGTTTCGCCTTCGCGATTGTTTCCGTGCAGTACGGTACGTGCTTTTTGGATTTGAGATTTCAGAGGCATTTCGGATATCTCGGGTTTCGGTTAACCCGAGTTCGGTTAACTGAGATTTTACTGTATTACGAATTCAATACTATCGCATCTCCGCTACTGTTTTTCGCATAATTCTTAGATGTTTCTCCATAGATGGCGTGAAATAGAATATCAGTTGGACGTACTAGGACCAACCATGTTATATCGAAATTAGTTTTTGTAAATATATTAGAGGATAGCTCACACATTTTATTTCTATCCTTCTCCAATATTTTAATTTTTTTATGTTTTCAGTAATTATAAGACACTCATATGATATTGCGGCTTAACCAATCTGTAAGTAGAAGTATTATTTTTTAAATAAAGGGTTTTTATGGTGTACGATATTCGTTATTTAGTAATAAAAAAAATGAAAAATTAATCAAGCTATTTATTCCTTCAATTAATTAACGATTTTTTCTCTGAATAGGTCTCAGTGTTCTGGCAGCAGAAGTTGGACTTGTTGTAGGTTCCAGACACACTTTCGCTGAAGATTCATCAATTGTTCGAGGTTTCGTTTTAAAAATTCATACGACGTGATGTTAGCGCGGCGACCAAGTTTAGGAAGTGGAATGGAAGCCCAAAGATTACCCTAATCGCACAAAATGCCCGACAATATCGTTGCGATATCTTCACGATATTGTACGGCATTCAGAATATCGAAAAACATCGTAGAGATATCGCACAATACCTTGTGCTAATAGGGTACCCTTAAAAATTGATCAAGTTTCAAAACAAAAATGAGAGCTTATATTGAACTTCATATAACAGTTGAAAGTTAATGTATGCTCCAATCTACTCAAAAATGTTTGGTAAATCAAAAAAATCTTAAAATTGGTTCCACATTGAAAAGAAGATTTAGAAAGAAGATTTAATTTAGTTTAGCTATATTAACGTCCCGTTCTGAAGCAACCTGAGGGCTATTTTGGGACGGACCACGTAATTTTGAATCGCGGTCAGATGACGAGGACGACACCTGAGCTTGCATCTCTCCCTCTCGAAACTTCCGCAGCACACCAGCGGGAGGAAATTTAATAGCCTGGAAGTGACGACTCATAAATTTGGATCTCCTAAATTACAACTCGCAAAATTTTCTAGAACTTGTAACAGAGTTTAATTGACGATCTTATTGCATAGTAATATTTCCTTCACGTCACATACTTCTTAGAAAGGTTTACACACCACTGGATATTCATTCATAATTTTCCTTATATTTTTGCAGAAATATATGAAATGAATTTAGTCCTGCAGGCAGTTTTAATTGTAACTGCAAAATGTGGGATAGAAATTCGTTCTTAGTTGAAATATTGCTAAAATAAACTAAATTTTATTACATATGTATCATGTATTATAATATTTCTGAAAGTAATAGAATATTTTTGATTTAATGTAGATGTTTTAAAATTGCACTAAATGTATTAATATTTATTTAAATTAACTAAACTTAATATATTAAAAGAAAAATAATGAGTACTTTTTAATGTTTAGCAATTACTTATTGTAATTTTCAGCGAAAAGCAAGTTTCAACAAGCTATCTGATAATTTCTATGGCTAAAATAAACATTCTGATGCTGTCACCAGAAATCCGGCCTTTGCATTGCCGAAAGATGCAAAATCACCAATGCCATAAAGCAACATTGCTGCTGAATGAAGCAACTGATTCGGTTTAATTATTTGGATTGTAATATTGACGACGAACTCCACGATACCGGCCTTGGAGATTCGGCTGTACCTGAGATCAGATTTCGAGCATTTCCAATCAAGTCACTTCTGTGACCAAATAGATGCAAAGCAGATGTTTATTGAGTACCAAGAAGACGTGAGAAATATTTTTACAATGGGGAAAAAATTTGATTTATAAGTAAGTTGTCTTGATCCAGAAAGCAGTAAACTGAAATTTACGATGACGACTTACTCGAAAAAAATAAAGGATGTCACAGATCTTTATCATTAATTATATGCTCGATAGCGAAAGCTTTAAATAACGTTAATTATTCGTTTTTCCCCATGAAGAAATATAGTAGAAAGTTAACCAAATAAATTTTTTACATTCATTTTTTACAACTAACGTTAATTATTCGTTTTTTTCTATGAAGAAATTGAGTAGAAAGTTAACCAAATAAATATTTTGCATTCTTTTTTTACAACTTATATTCCAGTTTGAAGCAAATCTCGATATGATTTTACCTTTTCATATCAGCTTTCGATTCTAAAATTATTAACAAGTAGGTGATAAAAAATTTACTGCAAGAAAATTTTAAGCCTTTAGCAGAAAAAAGTAACACGATTCATGGTAAACGTAATTATGATTTATAAAACTAATTTCATTATGCATCCAGTTTTGATAGAGACAAGTAAATAGATAAAACGTAAAAAAGTTTCGTTAAAGTCCTGACAGCAACAAACACTAAACAATATTCTCTACAATAATATAATTTTATCTGCAAATAAGATGGACGGTTTCTAGATATGAAATAAATAATGTTACGGCGAAAATCGGACGACATTTTTAGTTTTGAACAAAAGAAATTTTATTGAAATGGATTACTTTGAAAATAGTTGAAATTTTTCGGGGGAAAATTAGAAGCTGCCTACATTTTTATTTAACTGTTACTTGCGATTTGATTATCTTCCTTTTATGCTATCAAACTTATCACCAATACATTTCCCACTTAATTTACATAAATGATCCGTAAGCACTGATGTTAAGCTTGAATTGAACACTTATCATCCAACACATTAACTTTCATTTCTCTCAGATAAAGTGAAAGTTAATCTTTCCCCCCCTCCGAAACTCAATAAAGTTAATAGCTATTCTTACCTACAGTATCTTTAACAGTACCTGTTTCTAAATTTATTATAATTCTTGTTTCAAATATTACGAAGTCATTATAACAGTTACAATTAATAAATTTTACAAAAATTATTATTAAAATTTTGAATTAATTAAAATTAATTAATAAAAACGCTTTATATTATACAGAATGACGCATATGCAGCAAATTCTAATAAATACAAATACAGACAATAGAAAATTAAAAAAAAATTAAAAAAGAAAAACTAGAAAACAATATATAAAAGAAACAGGACAAGTAATCAACAATGATAACAATACACCTTTTGAGCGTCCAACGCAGCAGCATCCAGTGATTGCATCAACTACATTTTACTACAATTAACCAACCAATCACTAAAGAATTGAACAACAAAAATTCCCCAATAATAAAATAGTTAAAACACATCAAAGAAAAAATTAGAAAATAAAAGAAAATACAATCAAAATGGAAGAATTATAAAAGAACTCAAATGGCGAACTTTTTCAAAGTGCCACCCGCCATAGAAGTTCTAATATGGACAAATTTTCTGTCGAGGGTAAGACTTAGAAAGTCAAGAATATACCCCCTTATAATATTATTATATATTTATCAGCCATTATAATATATTTATCAGAGTTATTAAAAAATAGATTAAAATCTGAATATTTCAATTAAGAAAATAAAAATTAGGACAATAATTAAAGAAGATGCTTCGAAAATATTTTAAGGGAATCTCAATATTATTTTAAATAAAAGACCTAGCAAAGAAATAAGTTGTACACTTTTCACAGAACGTGGGTAAAAAAAATAACAAATACTGCTTTTGTAGTTTTATCTAATTTGAAAAATACTTGTAGAAAAAAAGATATTATAAAAAAATTCGAATAAATTTTCTATAAATAAAAACACTTGTAATATTTCAGAAAGCATTATTTTTTTAAAAAATCATGGAAAGTCAAAATAAATTTCATTGCATTGAAACACGAATTTATTCTTAGCTGAAATATCTGGGTAATCACTTGTAAACAAATGCGCAGATAAACAAGAAGCCTCAAGATTCATGTTAAAGAAAGAATGTAATCACACCGAAATAAGACCGTTAAACCTGACACTGTCGTTAAGCATCTAATATATCTGGGAGATTCATCACGTGCTTTGTTGATTAATCCAGATATCCCCAACGAAAGAAAGTATCTCCTGGTTTTTATTTCTGTTAGGTGTTCATGCACTGCACCTGCTACTGTGCATTTGAATTGTTCACTATGCTAGTGGACATTACGTAAGAAAGTTATAACTCTGGGATTAGAAAGATGCATTTTGTTCTGCTGTGACATAGAATGCTGCTATCAGGCATCTTAATGCCCAGTTTATCACAAGAGCTACTTTAGTACATTAGTTTATGCATTATATCTCAGTAGCCAGACGATCTGATTAGCTAGAAGAGTCCCGGTTTTGTATTCTTTATCCAGTTTGATACTGTTTCTAATTATCAGTAAATAGTTGTCATAAAAATGATTAGCAAGGATTAATTATAAAAAAATATTGCTTTTAGTGAATTTTCCTTCCCAACTTTTGGTATGCACAAACTACACTCACCCTAATATGGAAAATAGGGATAAATCAGTCGAATGAAAAATAATAAAATGGGAGCAAAATTCTTTATTTATGCTTCTGAATCTTTCTTAATTGAAAATATTTTATAATTGGTTTAAGCAAGTTTTGCAGATCAGACAAAAACAGTTGTATTAATGTACTTCTATTTCTTAAGCATGCATTGTTTAGTTACAAAAATTACTTTCATCTGCATATTGTTCAAAGCAATTCATTTTCATTTTGGCATAAAAATAAGATATAAAATACTGATCCGTATCGATAAACTGTTTAAAAAGTTGAAGTAAAAACCACTGAAAACTGTTACGAGTGTAGAAACTCAAATAAACGAGTTACAATAAATGGGTGAATGCATGTCCAAACAATTGAATCTAAGTGCTTCTAACATTTTTCGCTATGTTCTCAGCAATTTTTATCAACTATTTAATCGCCACTGGGAAACTAATATTCATTGGATCCTGGAATTAACATTAAAAGGAGACCCATTTCATTATTTTAAAAATAATATTGCTTTATTTACCTTCGGTCGGCACAATACAAAAGCTAACACGTTTGGGCGCAACTCATGTGTGTGTGAGATTAAAAATTCAATTTTTGCTTAAGCTTAAGGAAAAGCTTATCAAGTGAACTATTCGGTCGTGCAAAGCTATATTTGCGTTTTTAAATAATAATTTTTTTGCATTTCCTCGTAATTTCAGCTAACAAACTTTCCAGGAATTCAGGAGGATGTTGACGTTTGTTTTCCCGTAATACCCCTTAGCAATAACAACTGCTGTCGTTGAGAGGCTGAAATTATTTGACATTTTTTAAACAATATATTGGAAATAACGATCAATATCAGTGAATTAGGGGCTGGGACTCAGGTATACAATCTTTCCCCGGATATAAAACGAAATATTAAGAAAAAGTTGGGAAATCAAAAGTACAAACGTAATCGGCACAATTCATCTACCAGATTAACGTGCCCTTCATTCACATTAAAAGAACACTAGAGAAAAAACCACGGTACTCAAGTGTGAGTGGTAGGAAGCCAGGAAGCTACTGGAGGTCCCACACCTTTCATGACAAAGTTCGCACTTAGGCACAATAAAATATGGCTCCTTCATCTCACAGATTTGATGCGCCCGACGGAAGGTTAAGGAGAAACTGAATATATTTTCCAACTTGAATTTCTATAGAATTTCCGCGTTTTACTAAACTTTTGACTCACATTGAACATTTAACTAAAATTTTACTCAAGCAGATTTTTAGTTAAGTAAAAATGCTAATCTGAAAGCTAGGAAAGAATCATAGTGTATAGGCTAAATCTTCCATTTGTATAGCCCATTTATAATTGTCTCTATGGGTGCACAGCGAGTAAACGGATGAAAAGCCGCCGGATAAGTAAGCTGGTTCTCGTTTCCCCGGAGGGTATAGAAAGGTGTGGGGTAGTCACCTCCACTCCGATGACGGGACGTACCTGCTACAGAAGGGGTTGGGCAGTGGCAGGTGATGGCCGTTAGGACTCTAACTTTACCCTGCATCCCATTTATAACAATCGGAAGATCAAAGACATGCTTCAACAAAACATTATAAAATCGATATATATATATATGAATAGTTAAAATTTAAATGTACTTTTATTGAATCTTTATATCAAACAAAGTGTTCGGAAATTTCTTATTGTATGCTAGACATCAGGTCGATTTCCTTTACAAAATTAATCTTATTTCCATCATTTAACAAAAATATTGCTTTAATCATCGTATTTATTCCAAGCATTTATTCCAAGAACATTTTTCTTCTGGCTTCTTAAAACTGTCTAATATTGCAATGTATGCATTTTAAAAAATATAAACGCCAATAAAATAAAGTTTGTTTGATGGTGTTTAACTCTGGACTCCCTTAACTGATCTCTTCTTAAAGGAGAAATTTTATTCCAAGATATAATTTTCATATATCGTATTGTTATTGAATGCAAAGTGGATCTCGATATGAAAAATGATCCGTCTGAAAGTATTATATTCCTAATGGAATGGGAATACAATTGAAACCACAAGCGTTTAACTTACCCAAAGCAAAAATCCTGTTTAGTAGTTTTGCTTTTTAATATTTTCAAATCTAATTTATTTTCCAATATATTGTAGCTAATGCCGATTTCAGTCCAAGAAACGAAAATTCTATTTACAACAATGTCTATCGAAGAATCAATTTTTGTAAGTTTCACTATTAGAACCGCAATTCCATTTAAAGAGAATAACAAGTTTAATGTTTCATACAAAAGGAATCAGCAAGTTTTAAAAAATACTATTCGAAAGGAAGACCGATGATTAGTGGTGTGTGTTGGCGCTATTTTTGAAAAATGTAAATAAATCGTTTATTAAAATAAAAATCAATTGCAAAAGCATTAAAAGGAAGATGAATTATGACATTCAATTTATTTTACCAATTATTTTTTTAATCAACTTAGAAAGCAGATTACTTTTTTTTTTATTTTGATTCATTATATTGTTATGTTTATAGGATTTCTTCTTATTTTTACTCTGACGAAAAAGCAGAAAACAATCTAATAAGGTTTTTTACAACCGCTCCATTATTAGTAACATGTATTAAATATCATATAGCATATACTGAAAGCTTCAGAAGAATTATTTCCAGCTAATAAAAATAACTGCTATGATTAATACATGAAAAGCCCAATTACGCCTGGTACAGCTCTTATTTATTTTAATTTCCATTTATCACCAAAATTTAATCCATTCTTAGTCGGCGGCACATATCATACGTTCGGCCAACTCGTACCCGTACGGTCGGCGTCACATATCATACGTTCGGCCAACTCGTACCCGTACGGTTGGCGTCGCATATCATACGTTCGGCCAACTCGTGGCCGTTCGGTCGGCGTCACATGTCATGCGAGGAAGAGTAAAATTGCACCGTTGAAAGTAAAATCGTCGTTACTTACGCGTCTCTATATCCCGCGATTATTTTTTGTATTTCTGAATATTGCTAAGTGGTGATTATCAGAGAGTATTTTGTTTTAATTTAAAACTAGGGTGCACTGCAGGGAAAAGTGAATATCAGTGAACAGGATATCACATGTATGACCACCTGTAGGTCAAGCAAAAGCTGCTTATTGACTAAAATATTTTGCATTTTCGAATTCAGGATATAACATATATAAATTTTCAGCAATAAAATAAAAATGCTTCTTTATGGTCGGAAATTCGAAAAATAATCCGACCAAGAAGGAGTTAACCGTGCACGAAGCATATTAGATAATATTATTAAATGGCTATATTATATATTTTTTCTTGAAAATTGGTTTGATTTCGAAGCTGAAAACAATTGTTAATTCTTTAGGTATCTTTTGTTTGCTTAGAGACGAAACAATTCTTTATGTTTTCCTCTGAAATTCTTATTTTTAACAGTTGAGCTTATTTAGCCCCACCACTAATGTTGATCATGTATTATTCTAAAGAAAAATCAAATATTATTTTATATTCAAATTTATGTACTGCAAAAAATTATCTTTTTAGAAACAAAAATATATCACATGAAATCGGTTATTCAATGAAAAAACAATAATTTATTTTTAGAAGAATATTAAAATGTTTGGTGTCAAAACATTGTTGTCCCTTTCTAGCTTAAAACTTTTCATCCCTAAATTAGAAATAGCAAAAACACTATCAACATGAAAGATTCCCATCTGACATTTATTTTTCATGTTTATTAAATATCACGTGAAAAAGAAGAAAAAAAAAATGTACCACAATCGGTGTGTGTGAATAAAATAAATACTTGCCAATACAATGAATGATACATACATAATTTTCTTTATATTTTAAGAGACATATGATATTTTTTATCTAGTTAATTTTTTTTAATCCCTAGAGAAACCTAAGAAAAACAAGTTATTCTTTTAATTCGAAATTCTTGTTACACAGAAGAAAAATCCGTCTACCTCATCAACTTTAATATTTGTATAACAAGTGTAGAAGGTTTTAAATTTAATTTTTCATATCCTCAGCAAATGTATCATAGAATTTATTTATCAGAATTTTCTTTTATGTTATGAGATCAACCTAAAAGGAATATTTTGAGGTTTTTTTTCTCTATTTTGTGTGAATATTTGAATTTTTGATGCATGGAAATAGAAGTTATTTTTATCGTAAAATCATTTCCGATCACAATAAGGTTTTGTTGTGTCAACGAAATATTTATCTAAAGTTTAAAAAAATGTAGTTCGAGAATGCTTTTTTATTTCAGATAAAGCTACTGTGTTTATTTATTATTCATAAGTTATTAAAGAAAAATCAAGTAATATTGTAATCTTACTTGATGTTACACTTTCATATCTGTGATACATTTTTGTCTTTACGAAGAGCATTTTTAATACAAGATGCAAAACATCTTTTCTTAGATCTGAAAAATGTTTTTGTTAGTTCACAAGGTTGTTTATCAGGAATAGACCACAAATTAAATATGAACTAGGAAAATGTTTTGGGAAAAGAATGGAATAAAGAAAAGAACATTAAGAATTAAAAAAAAAACATTATTCCTTTTATTATCAATGACTTAATTTTTTCGATTAATTAAAAACTCTTCAAAAGAAATATGTGGGAATTAATGACAAAATTGTTACTTCAGCCATAATATAAGGATATATTCCTTTTCTTTACTTTTAGTATACAATACTAATTAAAATACTCCCCAGTTACAACTATATAGCAATATCAACTTCTTCATTATGCATTACAAACATTTTACATTCGATACATTCATTACTAAAGAAATTTCTTTCTCTTTGATTATAATTATATCAATAGGAAAAATGTTTATATTTAATTGAAAGAATTATGCAAATCTAAAAATAATTTAAATATTACATAAGATTCAGATAATATTTAGATATCTAAATAAGGATTCTAACCTTCTGTTAATTTTCAAACTTAACGCAGAAAAATAAAGGAAATATTTAAATTCAAGGATCTTAACCTTCCGTCGGGCGCATCTAATCTTTAACAGGAAGAACTTATATTTTTATATGCCTAAGTTCGGGTTTTGCCGAGAAAGATGTGGGACCCCTAAATATCTTTTCGGCTCGCTACCACTCACATTAGGGTTTCGTCAATTTTTCTCTTGTGCGCTTTTGATGAACGTGAGGGGCACGTTAATCTGGCAGATGAGTTACGCCCGATTACGTTTGTATTTTTGGTTTCCTCAATTTTTCTCAATATTTCTTTTTATATGCCTGCAAAAATCATATACATCTGTCCTATCCCCTAATTCAATGATATTTATCGTTATTTCCAATACATTTTTTTTTCAAAAATGTCCAATTATTTCAGGCTCGCAACGACAACAGTTGTCATTGCTAAGGAACCTTACGGGAAAAAAACGTCAACTCCCTACTGAATTCCTGGCTATTTTGTTAGTTGAAATTGCAAGGAAATACAAAAAAAAATATTTAAACACGCAATTCTAGCTTTGCATGACCGAATAATTCAGTTTGATGAGCTTCTTCTCTTAAGCTAAAGAACAGATTTAGCTTTTAATCTCACAGATAATTTGTACCCGAACGTTTTAGCATATGTATTGCGCCAGACCGAAGGTTGAATATTGTATAAGATTCACATAATATTTAGAAATCTAAGTAAGGTCTCTAACCCTCTTGTAATTTGCAAACTTAAAGCAGATAAATAAAAGAAATATTAAAATCCAACGACCTTAAAATTATGAAAAACTGAAGAATGTTTTTCTTCATTTTAAATTTTCTTTAAAATCCATTAATCCATGAACTTTGTATGCAGGGTGTCCACGAAAGTCCTTCTACTCCATATTAACTTGAGAACGGCGACAACTATTGCCACAGATTTGTTGTCTAGATATAGGAAAGTGACCATGTCGTTATAGGAATAGGAAAGTGACACAGTGAGATTGGTTACAGCGCCATCTGGCGGAAAGCAAAGGAGTTAGCGCTCCTATCTCGAAAACGGTAAACAGTACGGGGGAAAAAGTCAATGCAAAATTGTAGAGCGTCTTCGATTTAATACGAAAAGACACCTTGAAACACATTAATACTAAGAATAGAATGTGCTTAAAATGCACATTTATTTGTTCTCAATTTCCAAAACTGTGACGTCTCTAAACGAGTTAAAAAGAGAAGAAAACAACTATTTATCACAAGATACCTTTATTTTTTGTGTTCAAACTGCTCTCCGTCATCTACAAAAACGATTTGGGCTCTTGTTTGAATTTCACTTTGCACGCTTTTTTAGCATATCAGTAGGTCCGCTATCACAGCTACTCAAATACGTCATCGAACGTCCTGCATTGTTGGTGGAAAGGTCCATACACCTGCTGTTTGAGTTATTTCTACAGGAAAAGTATAATAGTGTCATTTTTTGCCCGAAAAATAAAATTTTCTCTTTTGTTCATATCTTGTAACAACACAGTTTCGGAAAATGCGAACAAGCACATGTGCATTTTAAGCGTTCTTCTCTTCGTATTAATGTGCAGAAGGTGTCTTTTCGTATTAAATCGAAGACGAATTACAAGTTGGTAATTGACTTTTTCCCGTATCTTGTACCGTTTTCGAGATGGGAATGGTAACTCCATTGCTTGCCGCCAGATGGCGCTGTCACTGATCTCAACGTGTAGAGAAAGGTCACTTTCTATACTTAGACACCAAGTTTGTGGCAATAGTTGTCGCCATTCTCAAGTTAATG
>BGPR01041549.1:0-13583 GCA_013235015.1 Araneus ventricosus | reverse complement strand
TGCAGTTTAGTGAGCCTCGGAAACTTGTTATTAAAGAAGTTCAGTGGCCTTCAGAGGGTTAATGGGCTCACTTATGCCATCAGGGACAAACCACCACGATTTGAAGGCTTTCGGGTTCACTGTTTCAAATTGTGTTTAAGTGTGTACTGTGCTGATGTAAATTGCAAACAACTCCAATCCGTTCCACGACAGACTGCTTATAAAGCAATAACTAATTTTCAGAAAATGTATATTTCTTTATTTTTGACGTAGACTTGCGTCTCTCCATAGTGGTCTAGTGGTGTGTCGGAAAAGGAAAAAAGTATGACGCTTTTCGTAGTATTTTTAAACGCTTATAGCTCCTCAACCAAATAACAGAGAGTTGGTTTTAGTTTCATTTAACAGAGAAAGTTGGAGATTGAAGGTTGCAAAAAGAATTTTAGATTTTGGATTTACGGTTTAGTCACAGTCGAGCTGCAAAGTTGGTGAAAATCGCGAAAAATTTTACATAGGTAGAGTCACATAGTCACTATAGAGTTAATAGTCACATAGAGCGACTTTAGTCACAGTTGAGTAAGGTAAGTCTACGCCCTTCAATCCCAGCGTGCGTTTCGCAGAGACAGCCTCCCGTCGAATTTTTTGTATATCTCGCATACGTATTTTAGAGTTAATTCGCATAATTGCATACAAATGGCAGCCGAAGCCTAGCATCTCCTCCCCCCTGCCCTGTCATAATTGCCATTTGAGCAAAAAAAAAAAATCATTTTGCTCTTTCGGTAATCGAATCATAAATACAGTGCACTCCCGATTATCCGGGTTAATCACCGGGAGGGATCGCACGGACAATAGAAAAACACGGATAATCCGAAAACTCCTCTTTACTAAAGAAAAAATCAACGTCAGTACAAAAATATAAATATTACTTACATTTGCATGCTGTATAACATCAAACTAGGAATTTTCCTTTTAACGTTTATTGCTTTAAAAAATCTGTAATGCGTGTTTGCTTCTGCTGTTTGTTCATCTCTTGTCGTATATCGACACATATTTTACGAACCGCAGTAATGTCACCGTAATCAAATCCTCTTTACCCCATATAATCGAACAAAGTTTCCACAGATTGTAGAGCAGCAGAATGAGAAATTGTATTTCCCTCATTTAGTACATCTTCCGCATCAGTACTAACTGATTCTCCCTTATCGAGTTTTTGAAGGATTTCTAATTTTTTTTGTTTAACATTTAAAACGTTTCGTTTTCGTCTCACACCAATCATTTTTACCAGTAAAGCATTTTACGCTACTAACTGACGATAAAAAAGACGCAAAAACTAAAGTAGCACGTGCAAGTAAAAGTGAAAGAAGTCGAAGAAGTTAAAGAATGACGTGTCAGGGAGAAGCGTGTTCGTACGAGAATGAGCTAACAGGTAATGCATGATTCATTTCTCGGAAAATTAGGGATTGAACCGGTAGAGACTGCACGTGGAGGAAAAAAGAAAAAATCTATTCTTTAGCCTCCGCCGTCACGGCTCACTAGCTCGGAATGAATCTCTCGATCGAACAAACATCAACATAGATTTTACATGCATGATAAGCGTGAAAATGTTTCTCTTTAAATTTTTTTGTGAGTCCGGAATGAGCACGGATAATCCGCGCACGGATAATAGAGAATATACTGCATCCCCTTCGCCACACTCCTGCAGTGGTTGAATAAATCCGGATCAATTAAAATATGGATATTAAGCTTTTTTTTATATTGGGATTTTTTATGAACAAATGACATTGAAGAGATCGAATAAATGTATAAAATAAATGAATAAAAAAATATAAACTAATTTATACCAATTTGTAATATTTCGAATTACCGTTGTCTGCATCGAATATTAAAATAATAATTTCTACTCATGGCTAAATTAATGTAGCAACTCAAAGCGGGGATGGGTGTGGCGGGAGATGTGGATGTCCCCAAATTAATATTTATTCATTTCTGATTTTTAGTATTTAACATAAGTGTATAAATTGCGCAAAAATGAGATTCTAGCGAAATGAGACCGCAAGTAGGAAAAAAAAAAGTTTTGAAAAGTTATGTTCACCTAAATATAGTAACCCACCGTTTTTTTCAAGGGACTGGCGTAAAACGAGGTATAAATGCTAAAAGTATGAACGCGGTACTTTACTGTAGATAGATAGTAAAAATTCACATAATTCATCCTGGGAGTTATTTGGCAACATTTTGCTGGATTATGGCTTATAGCATTGATAAAAAAAATTCTTGAAGCAAAATGCTGAAAGAGATCAGAAAGTGATTTTGACAAGCAAATAAATCAAAACGTTTTTGTGTCACATCTGGTTAAAAAGGGGGAAAATTCTTCCACTCAGCTGCTGTAGTTATCTGTGTCAGATAAAGTCATTCAAAGTACCGTAAACGACTTCGTTCTTTAATCTTTTTTAGTAGTGATAGTTAAATGTTATTTAGTTAATGTTTACTGCGAATTTCTTCCTTGTGAAATTGCTCTTCAGTCTTGTAGTTATGTAAATTACGACAATTTTTATGCAGAGCGGGCGTCCATCTATTTGTTTACAAAAAACTTCTAATGCTGAAAACATTCCGTTAAATAAACTTATATATATTTGTTTAATGATTTCATTAATTTAAAATGTGTTTAGAGTTGTTTGGGTGGTTTTAGATAGGTTTTAATTGTTCGTTTCTTTTCATTCTAAAAGAATTAACATAGAATGGCACTGGATAGTTATTTTTTTTTAATTTTTTCGAAAACGAATAAAAATAAAATTGGAACAAGTACTCTTTAGTACACATAATTTTACACCTTGTTAGACACTTTTTTAATAATTAGAGCTGTGTGATGTTTCTAATATATAAAAAATTAGTTTCCGTTAACTAGTTACATGGTCATTTTTTCTCCAAATAAATATTACAGAATTAATGCGTAGTCGTATTTATTATATTTTGTACTACCATTTTGAGTTATTCCTTATAATATTATTCTTTTATATATTAAAAATTTCCTTTAAAATTTTTGGATATGTTACCGGCAATGTATGAAACGCCAGCATTCTATAGAATACCTAGGCATTTTCTAGAATGCCGTTCGTTTTAAAGTAAAGTATGAAATATGAGAATTATTACATACTTTCCCTAGGCATTGTATATTATACATAGGCATTCTATAGAATTACAAATGCTATTTAGGCAAAGTATGAAAAGAAGGTCATGATAAGACCATTATTTAAAAGGAAGTGCATACTTCAAAAATACGAATGTCATTTTGAAAAAATAATGAGAGTACCATTAAAAAACTTTAATTCGAAATGCGTAAAAAAAAATGAAAGTCGTACAAAACAAAATGTGTCTTTATTATGACAAAACAAAATGAAATATGAACCTACTTGTTGCTTCAATAAAGGAAATAATTTTATTTTGAATTGCACTTAATTTTATTTCTTAAAAAAACGAATCGATGATGTATTTCATACTTTGCCGGTTTGTCATTTGGTATTCTATAGAATGCCTAGGAAATGTGTGAAATGTTAATCGTTTCATACATTGCCTGCCAGTTTTCGTCATTCTATAAAATTCTATAGAATGCCGGCTTTCATACATTGCCAGTAACAGATATATAAAATTATTTACAAAAATTGTTTCCGTTTGCTTGATTTTTGTTGAAACTTAAAATTTTGGTGCTAAGGGAAAACTAAAATGAATGCTTTCAGAGGTACCAGATTTAAACATTATTCAATCGTATAAATTTGCATAAAATAATTTTTCTTTCAATGTTAAACATTAGGGTACTGAGATGTTAAGAACAAGTATAATATAGCTAAAGATCCTTTTGACCCTGGTGCCACCCATCATCCCCCTTAAAACAAAAGAATGTGAAATCCGATATGTGGATGAAAAACATGTTCTCATTTTTGTTGGGTTTTTTCCTCTAGAGAAACCAGCGGGAGTGGTATCTCCTAAACTTTCTCGTATACTCCTAACACATGTAGAGAAAAAAATAAGCTAAAAGGCAATGAAACGAACAAGAACCCCTAACGTTAGTGGAGAAAAAAAAATAAGCGAAACGTCATTCCACGATTTCCGAAGGTCGTCCAGCGCGGAAGTGGAATTAGAAGCCGGCGTGATTACCGATAGGGCTGGGTGTAAGACAAAGAAAACGAAATTTGCAATTTGAACTCCTTTGTTTTAACCGATTGACATAAAAACTGGACACAAATCTACCATTAGGTAGGAAAGGCCACATACCAAATTCATTTAATCAAAGTAATTTTTTAAAGAAGTTGTTACGTTCAAAAGTATGCGATTATACAGACCAGACAGGCAATTCAACCCCTTTGACAGGATTTGGCCCAAAATTTGATACAAACCTACATTTCTGATGATGAAATGTGGCGCAGGGTACATCCACCTAAGCTATTTTAACTTTGTAGGTGCTCGTTCACCTTAGAGGGACCGTTCAAATGTACGTAAGCACATGTTTTCCACGGTAATTTTGACCCCCCTCCCCCTCCTTGTCCTTAAAAATAACCGTCAAAACCCTCTTATAATTGCGTAAACAAAACGACAACCCCCACCCCCGTTCTTTTTTTCACAAAACGTATAGCAGTAATAATCTAATTTTAAAATTTTTAGGACTTAATTCAAATAAAAACTGCAACTCATTGGAAATGAAAAAACTATATAAATTTAATTTCCCTTACAATTGTGTTTAAGAAAATTTCTTAGTTTATCACAATTTTAAAATTCAAGTTTAATTTCTTTTTGCCAAAATTCAATTTTTTTTTAAAAGTTATTTTTGCAAGTTACAAGAGATTTTTTTCGGAAATAAGTGGTTTTAATGTCTTATGTAAGCATCACTCCTTGCCCCCTCTCCCCTTGTCAGCAAAATAACACCCTCCCCCCTTAGAGGGTGCTTACGTAATATTGATCGGTCCATGTACGGACAATACAAAACAGACTTCCCGTGGACAGATTTTTTGCTCCAAAGTTAATTGAAAACCCTACTAATTATGTGCCAAGATCCACATACCAAATTTCATTCCCGTAGCTCCTAGTAAGTTTCCAGAGTTATCTATCGTGTTCTGAACATAATTCCAAAATTGTGTTTTCAGGACTCAGGGGAGGTCTAAAATGTGGAGATTCGTCAAAATGTCAGGTTCAGATTTTTTGGCCCAGTTACAATACTATTTTGTATACTTCGTATACGAGTAAAAGGCTCAATTAAAATGCAAACTTATGTTTTTTTAAGAGATTTTATTTTTTTTTTCTATATCAAGAGTTACGTATTATAAGTAATTTTTTTTATCCATTTTGCAATGTTGGGTTTTAGAAGAGGATATATTTAGTTTTGCAAAAAAAATTGAGAACATTTATATAGCTTTACAAAGGGAGAAAAATTAAGTTTTTGGTCAAGATCTTACTCAATCCTTCTGTAACTGTGTGTTAAGATTAGAAAATCGTAAGAAAAAAAACGTATCAGAAAATCCACTTTTGATAAAAAGCTCTTCATGTAGGAAAAAAAGTAACTTTTAAAAACTTTATTTGTTAGAAATTCCACAAATTTAAACCACAATCCCCACCCACCACCCAAATGGTTCTTTCCAGAAAAAAAAATTATAAATAGAATTTAAAGTGAAGAATAGACAGTCTTTATCTTTTCCTGAGCATTCTTGAGTAAACCAAAGCGAGATTGATTCCGATTTTTCGTCCTGTAACGTCGAGGCGGGAAAAAAATAAAAAAGACAAATAAATAGAAGAAGTTCACTGTCTTCCGGAATTCGCTCTTTCAGACCTGTTTTCCGAGAAGTCAAAATTTTTGGGTCTCTGTTCTGTTAAGGCGAGTTACGCCTCTGGCGCGACCTTGACCCCAGAATGCTCCAAAACCGAGCACGTTCCTTTTCCTCTCCCTCCATTCACATTCAATAAATAGTCTGCCACTAGGATCCACTCATCCTGTTGTGATATACAAACCAGTTCACTTTTGGGTTTCGATTCATCTGGTTCGGTTCGCCGTTCAAGATTTCGTTCGTTTGATTGGTCAATTAGAGGATCCATTTTATTTTATTTATTTCTTTTTTTATAGCGATGAGTGTTGAAGGTGATTCCGTATCAGAATTGGCTCAGATGCGGAATGCCGCGGGTGGATGTGCGTCCTTTTTCTAGTTAAACCACAGAAATATGCTACTGAATTGTGAAATAGCAGCTTTGAATTATTTTTGAGCAGTGAAATGTTTGTGTTGCAAGCTTTTCTTAAATAATGCAGAATATCGGAGGTTGAACCTAGATTTAAACCGAAAAGAGCAAACAGCCTTTGCAATCGATTTCTTCACCCAATTTAGTTATTGATCGAGGAACTGACTGAAGATTTAAACGCGTTTTATGAATGGAATCGTAAGCATTTTTAAAACGAAACGATCCATGAAGAATATCAACATTGAAAAGTAATTCTGATTGATTATCATGTGCCACTCTGGATAAATCATTATCCGATTAACTATGAATGTTGAGACCCTCGCTTCATTTTTTCATGGATTAACAGCACCGGAGCCGCAGTAAGTATGACCTAGGTTTTTTTTTTAATTTTTAATAAAATGGCATTGTTCTTTGTAAAGAACAAGCAATAGATATTTCTGAGGTTTGGGAATTTCCATTTTATTCTCTAGTGATTTCTGTGATTCTAGTGATTTCTAGTGATTAAAATATTAATGTACCGGTGTTGTTTTGGAGTGGTATTAGGAATTAGAACAACATTAATGTTTTTTTAAGTTTTTATATATAACTAATAAGATATTTAATAAAGTGTTATTTTTCTCTGTAAAGAATAAGCGATAGATATTATTGATGGGTGGAAGTTTCGTTTGTCACGGTGTCTTTCAAGTTTATTTAAAAATTAATCTATTTACCTAAATAATAATAATTCTTTTCGATGAGGTTATTTATTTAATGTATATGATGTGTAAAGTTAATTTAACATATATTTTTCACAGAACTTTGCTGTAAAAAAAAGCCGTGTGCCTGCATTCTTTGTTCGAATCTGGTTTTTAAGAAACTGCACTTTAAGTAACCATCCCTTTCCAAAAAGAATTGTAATTTGTTATTTCCTCTTGTTGATTTGCCCCATTCCTGGATAGGCATTGCTTTTGGGAAGCATCTGGTTCAGACAAAAGGAATTCATTTTCCCATGGGGTTTATTGCCTTGCTTATCTCTAGAAGTCTGGCTGTAAAAAAAAAAATGGTCAAGAGAAGGAACGTGTTTTCTTAACGTAATTTCTAATAGTTGTAGTGATATCTAATGTGGAATTATTTAAGTAGTGTTAATCAGGCCATTCATATATCTTCCAAAATGCAAATTTTTTGGAACATGCAGGAGAAAAGGAAAAAAACAATCAATCAAGGTCGACAACCCTATGGAAAATAGCGGCTCGGAAAAGCTGGATTTTCCAGCAAGAATCAAATTCCAGCACTTCTTACAGTGGAATATTAGGTGAAAGGTTCCTGGGGTAGAAACCCTGATGCGAACGAAGGTAGCAGGGGTCAAACGATTTGACTAGATAGGACCCGGCGGCAGGAGCCCTAATCAAATCCGCTGAGTGGGGGAAAAGGAGGCGAAGACCGGTGGTATCACCTTTGGGAATTCAAATAGATGACGTGTCTGATTTTTTTGACTTGAATGGTGGAGAGAAAACGGTGTTAGGGCAAATGGAATTGAATGCAGTACAAGATAAATTGCCAGGTTTACATTATTATTGTTTCGAAATACATCCCAGTAGTGTATGTACAAAATATTTAATATTACACTGGTGGTGTTGAGTGCGTGTTTCTTTAAGTTTCTCATGGAAACTAAAAATTATTCTCTTTTCAAATTACCTATACCTTACTTTAAGTATTTCTGTGATTTTCTATTACATTTTGCTTAGCACTTGTGTTGAAATATGTAGAGATTTCCCATTGAAAAACTTCGAATGTTTTATTGAAATCAGAACCTCGAACTTTTACTTACAAGCTTTGCAGACCATCACTTGAAATAATACTTGTAGATTTTTAAGTTGTTTTTACAACTTTATACATCTTTAAATAATCTTGCCAGAGATTTCATGTCTTTGTTATTCTTCATTTACTGATTTCGCGATCGAAACTTTTTATCCATAAGTTTATCAGGAAGAATTTAATAGAATCATATTTTTTTCAGATCAAAACATTTGTGAAAGGTAAGGCCAAATATCACCATTTTCCTAATATCTTATCAGTAGTGTCTTCTTTTATTTCAAGTGGTATGTGGTAGCCCTGCTTGGAACTACAAAATTTTCCCTTCAGTAGTTGTTTGAAGAAACCATTTGAACCTGTGTTGATTTTATTTTTCCTGGAATTTTTTGCTGATTTTTCTTGTTAGGTGGAATTAATAATCGTGCTTCATTACTTTTAGTATAATCAGTAAATTTCAAGTCATGTTTACCATTTGAGGAGGATAATTGACTGTAACTGAAAATCCCACATTTCGGTGTAGTTTTCTTTTTTTTTGTGTTGTGATAGTGGCTGCAATTGGCTATATTTTCGTGTAGTTTCTTTTGTGTTGTGATAGTGACTGTAATTGGCTATATTTTCGGTGTAGTTTCTTTTTTGTGTTGATAGTGTCTGTAATTGGTATATATTTTCGGTGTAGCATGGTTTCTTTTTTTTTGGGTTTTGATGAAGTGGTGCTGGTGGCTATATTTTTCATAGTTTCTTTCACTGGGTGTGATGTTGAGGCTGTGGTGGCTATATTTTCGTGTAGTTTCTTTTTTGGGTTGTGATATTATTTGCATGATTGGCTATATCTTCGTGTAGTTTCTTTTTTGTGTTTATGATAATTAATCACTAATTATTTCTCTTTCGTATAGTTTCTTTTTGGGTTTGAAATCATTGGCTATGGTGGCTATATTTTCATTAATAGTTTCTTTTCTGGGTTGTGATAATGGCTAATATTGGCTATATTTTCAGTGTGATTTCTTTTGGGTTTTGATAAGTGACTGTAATTGGCTATATTTTCATTGTAGTTTCTTTTGTGTTGTGATCAAGTGTCATGTAATTCAAGTTTACATTTTCGTGTATCTAGTTTCTTTCTAGGGTTGTGATGAGAGAGTGAGCTATAATTGGCCTAAATTTACCCCAGGTAGTTTTTTTCTTTTATTGTGATAAGTGAGCCTGTAATCCGGCTACATTTTTTCAAATTGTAGTTTTATAGCACCCCGGGTTTGCGATCCTGATTTCAGAAGGAGGAATTGCACCATCATATTTGAGGGGTTAGGTTGTTGTTCCTAATATCGCCCATGAGTTTTCCATTATCGCCCTTCGATATTCCCATTATCGTTCCTGTGCTTCAGGGGCACTACATTAAAATATATACCTTTTAAAAAAAATGCGTGGTTGATGTCCTATCACATACCGAAACCGAAATCTTTCTTAAGTTTTTTTTTATTTTAATGTTTTATTTGAGGGAATGTTAAAAGAATAGTTTATGTATTCTAAGTGCAAAAATGATATTGTAATTTACTCAATTTTATTGTGCCTTAATTTTCATGTTTTAATAAGAACGTATGATCATAACATAAGTTACACTTTGTTCAATCCATTTTAGACATGAACGATAATGGAACAGTCTTTTATTGGGAAAATTCTTCAGTGTAAAAAAAAAAAAAGAAGTTTTGAATTGATATGTTAAACTTATGTGGTAGGCTGTAATTCGGTGTCTTTTTTTTGGATACTTATTTCCAAGATAATTAGTTGGAACAATTTTTAGACAAATTACACCGTTAACCCTCTAGGCATTAAAATAATAGCTTAAGTAGGCAGTATTTGGGCCCCATAATGTGCATGTTTGAAAGTCACTCATTAAATTTGTGCGGCTTTCTAAACTTAAGAGATCTGTACTTGGGGACTGCATTTCACGAACAATCGCAAGAATAACAATTCTCTTCATTGTATTTCTGTTTCTACCCGCAAGATGATTCTATGGAGAATTTCTATAGTGTTCCATAATTTTATTTACATCTCTGTGCATATCTGAATAAAACAATCAAGATATTGTTTTCTCAAATAAATCGGCGGTTTCTGGAACTTTAGCTTCTAATCAAGAATATTTACATCAGATAATGCGTCCCTTCTATGCACGTTCGTGATTTATCTTAGCACAGAATGGAATGAATAATTTATCTCATACCAAGTGCTATGTTTTTAGTCTTTTTTGCAGTTTGCTCATATTCCTTTTTTTTTAAATAAATAATAAAGTCATGTACCAAACAGCGTCCATTATAGAAATGTGGGTCATGATTACTACGACATTAAAATGGCTGAATTTGAGTAAACATGCTTTATGGCATCACATCTTTGTAATATGAAGTTTAAAAAAAACCCTGTGGACTTGTAAGGAAATGTACCCAAATAAATATGAATAATTACTTTGGAGCCTAGAAACATAAGAGAACGGAAAAAGGTAGGTTCATCCGCTTGAAAACTAATATACTCATAATAAATTGGTCAGTTAATTTAATAGTATAATTTTATGCTCAAATCTGGAATTTTTTTCTTTAAAAAAGTGTTTCATTATTAATTTTACAAAAGTGTTTTGAAAAACGATTTCGATGCAATCATTAGTTATCACCTTCAGAAATTCTCGAAACAGGTGCATTTTATGAATTTTTTATATTTTAGATGGAACAAATTTTGCTATCAATCAGAATACCAAGAAAAAATCAATTTATATCAGTTTCTGTACAGATTCAAAGAACAATTATCCGGAAGAGCTTTGAATTTGCTCTTATTTTTTTTTGCGTTTCCAAGTCGAGTGAAACCTCTGAGTATTCCTTCTCTTCGTAGTGTTAAGCGCAAGAGCAATACTAAATGTCGAAATCCACTGTTTTATGTGAAATACATCTGAGCGAAAATGGTTCTTAAAATGGAGTGAAACAGGTATCTTTTCGTTGCAGCGAAAACTAACATAAAATTCTTTCGTAAAATTACTAATGAAAAAAAAAAAGTTCTCTGGGAGAACCAGCTTCCAGAGCAAGTTAATTTCAGTAAGTTTTCTGTATTCCTTATTTGCCATTTTGTTTATTTATTTATGAATGATGAAAAGAATGTTTAATTATTTTTGGGAAAAAAAGACAGTCTTTGTACAGAAATCTTTTCATTTTTGATTTCATTTCGCTATAATAATTACACCTCTGCCCATGCAACACAATTGTACAGATATTAAGTGTAAACATAAATTAAAGCTTCCGTGTTTTAATCGTTCATGCGTCCTTTTGATGAGAATTTTCATCAATTGTTTTGTTTTCCGTGTTGTTTTATTATCTGTTAAGTTCCCAAACGGCGTTTCTAATTCTTGCGGATGTATTGTACGCTAATGTTACGAATAATTACCAGCATTCAGTATTCGATAATATATTATTCTAAGAACATTTCAGATCGTAAAACAATTATTTGTACATTACCGAATTCACAAAGCACTATCTTTATCAATTTAGTAAGACAGCAGGATTTTATTGCACCGAAAATCGGAGGAATTATGTTCTTTCATCTTCACTGTAAAACACGACTTTACGAAGTGTGGGAAAATAAAATGAATATTTTTTAAAATAGCAGTTTTAAGGAGAAATTTCTTCAAATGCGTACCTTAATTTCACTGATTAATTTCTTTTTTTTGTGCTATATTTCCTTATCTCACTACAGAGAAAAATAGATATAGCATTCTAAAAAAATCTTCTTAGTTTTCTAATAATGGTATAAATGCAGATTGCATCTTCAAACAAATAAGTATAAAGATGTACTGACATGCCTATCTTTGTGTACTATTGAAATATGGGAAAAATGTAAAGTACTTAAAATCAAATGAATGAAGAATAATGGACTTTAAAGAATAGATATTAAACCCTGACCTCTATGAATGCTGGGTTTGTACCGTTTTATCGTTAAAATTGATCTACTGTGATCATAAATTTTCCTCTCTTCATGTCATTTCCGTAGAAAATTTTTTTTCCACGAATCAGAAATTTAAAAAAAATAGTAACTGAATATATATAATAAAAAAAAAAAATTACGGGAGGCTGTCTCTGCAGAAACGGCCCACCAGGATTAAGGCGTAGACTTACGTACCTTACTCCAGCTGTGACACAAAAGTAATCTATCTGAAGGCTATGACCTATGCTCTCCTATGACCTTTCTCTATTCGTGAAACTGCTCAACTCAAGTATTAGATGGAAAAGGACAGCTCAATTAAATCAACAATTGTTAATAATATCATTAATTAAGGACAGTTAATTAATTTATAGCTGTGATAAGTAGCTCTTTGTGACTTTGACTATTCCATATGCTCTATGACCTTTGTGTTAAATGAATTAATCGAATGGTTGTAATTAATCTCGAATGAATTAATTCTTAATATGTTAAAATCCTGTTAATATACCGCTCACAACCGATGCGTACGCGCGCATCGGTCGCTATGTTTTAAATCATCAAAATTCTTCGTGATTTTTCACCAGCGCAACTCGGCTGGCGGCTAAACCGTAATTACAAATTCTAGAATTATTTTTTTTACCCAATCTTCAGTAATTACCTTTCTCTGATAAATGAAACTAAAACGAACTCTCTATGTTATTTGGTTTGCGGGCTATAAGCGTTTAAAATACCACAGCGTCATAATTTTTTCCTGTCCCGACACACCATTAGATACTATGGAGAACGTAAGTCTACACGTCAAAAATATGTTCATTAGATTATTAAAAGTAAGAAACCTTTCGATCTAATATCTGAAGATAAAGAAACAAAACGGATGGCGTGATAAATTAGATTTCGTCACATTAGCATTGTATTTCGAGAATTTTAAAGAATGATTAGCATTTCTCTCTTATGATATTCTGTAAGCTTAATCTTTTGTCATATTGTTTTCTGCATCGTCTCGCGCTTTCTTTGTTTTGTATGTTCGCGTACTGATCCTTCCAAGCACTTTTTTCGACGATTTTTTGCACCGGAAAGAAAGGGGGTATTAGGCGAAATAAAGATAAAGATGAACGCATTTCCTGAGTTCTTTGTTGGTCACTGCTGTCATCGTGACAGCTCTCCCCTCCGGCACGACTTCACCCTATTTTGTGCGTCAACTCTATCTGGCGTGGGGTTGCAGATCAAATCAAGCTACATGTTTTGTATTTTGACCGTCAGATTTTTGATAAAATATTTTCTACTTATTAGTGTATTAATAAAGTTTCATAAAAAAGTTAAAGTAAAAGTGTAAAGTTTTAAACTTTTGATTTTTTTTTTTACATTTTATTATTTTAATATATGTCATGAACGAGTGCAGGCTCCAGAGGGGGGGAGGGGACTGGGAGGCCAGGGTCCCCGTCGGGGAAAATTTTTGTACAGGATATTCTTTGTAGTTGATAAATAATAATCTGGCGAAAATTTGAGATAATTTCATTACACTCATCGCCCGTACCAAGTCGGAGGCAAAACTCAAAACACCATTCTGATTACATTGGAGTCATCTTTATAAATATTATGAATCTTATTTTTTCTCAGGCTCAATATCGAACGGCATCGCTTATCGAATAAAGTGT
>BGPR01041548.1:0-13583 GCA_013235015.1 Araneus ventricosus | reverse complement strand
CTAGTCCCGAATTTCAATTGTATTTTGACAGTCAGGATCACAAATAACACTACAATATTCAAGATTAGGTTTATAACTTGTGAATTGTGCAGTCCTCTGTTATCGTCGAGAGCGTTTTTCACCCTTGTAGCAGAGTTGGCGGTGAAACTTTCGCTGAGGTGGCACAACTACGAGATCAGTTTTTCTTAAAAGGTTTTATTATTAACCAAATCATACTACTCTTCACTGGAGCAGGCAAAACAATAAAATAAGTTTAAAAACATTTACTTAATGCAAAGAACATCGCCAGAACACATAACCCGATCTCGTGCTCGTACCTCGTTCTCGCATTCTCGTGTTCTTTCGTCTCATGCCATATAAGACGCCATTGCGGTTGAATATAAATACCCGCTCTATTTGCATTCTAAGTATTGCCAACCGCAGATGACTAAACGTGCACCTATTGGGTTCGAATTCAATTAATTGAGATCATGGCATGGAAGTGGGAAAATACCTAGGGACACTACTAAATGTTTTGCTAAATTTTACAAATGTCTAACAGAAGCTATGGATGAAAAAGATCATTACGGCTTATCCCATAGTGCAAAAGATAGTTTCGAAAACCACTCTCAACTCCATTCATCCATGTTTTGTGACCTGAACTTGATGTCAGACACAACGTACCACTGACAGATTTTACTTTTAGATTAACGACCAGCAATACAGGGTGTTTCCAAACTCGTGGTAATTACGTTAATAATAACGTAACTACCACGTATTACGTAGTTACGGTGATAAAACACAACTAGATAAGCACAAATCGCCATGCAATGTATGCTCATAATGCAACCGATGGAGCACTAGAGGGCGTGTTCAGACACAACATACCACCGGCAGATTTCACTTTTAGACCAACGACCAGCAATACAGGGTGTTTCAAAACTCGTGGTAGTTACGGTATTATTAACGTAACTACCACATACTACGTAATTACGGTGATAAAACACAACTAGACGAGCACAAATCCCCATGCAATGTATTCTCATATGCACAGAAGGCAACTGATGGAGCACTAGAGGCGTGTTCCAACAATCTGTTCCGTGTTATCTTGTGAACGCGATAACAAGAATAATAGAACTAAGTGAAAATACTCAACTCAAAATGGAGGCGAATCAAGTTACCCCCGTTTTCAAGGGTCATGCGTAGCAAAGATTCGAGAAAAACGAGATTCTTTTCTGTGATGGGCCTGACAACAAGTCTAAAAGTTTAACCCCACGTGACCCGAAATGAGATGTAAAGAGGACCATTTACAAGACACAAACAATATGAAATAACAAATTACAAGAAAAAAAGACGAAGAACGTTCTCAGTTACCAAGGAACAAACCTACCGCCATTTTAGAAACCTGTAGAACAAATGAAACTCGGGAAGGAAAAAATAATCGGGAAGTGAATTGATTACAACGTCATCTATAGAAATTATCTGTAGGACAAAAGAGTTTTTCAGAAAATATCAGTATCTTACTTAATTAAAACTTCAATGTTGCAGTAGTTTTTTGGAAATTCATTATATTGAAGGGTTTTTATTAAATTTATCTGATTTAATTTGAACCTGCGAGTAATATGTTGTAGGGAGGGATAAAATGGGGCAGGGTGAAGAGAATGTAACTGATGAGATATTTTAAAAAATCAACTAGAAAAAGTAGAATAAATAAGTTTAAAAATATTTTAACTTAAACTTTAAATAGAAACAACAAAATTTAAACAATAAAATTAAACAATGCTTAAGCTGCGCGCAATTGTAGCTGCATACAAGAAACAAAAAAACCAATGGAAATCAAACACACACACACACACATTCAAAGAATTTTTTATTAATTTGTCTAAATGATTTGATTCCGTACCCTTCCTGTTTTTTCTCCATCTGTTTTGCTTTTCTTTTTCGAATACAGATGGCGCCATTCTTCTAGTCTTTCTTTACAAAGAAAAAAAGGGGGAAATACTCATTTAGACTGGAAGTTCGCGTTGGTTTGTACTAAAAGTGAGGACATTTTATCTCTCTTCGTGGGAAAAGTTTATTTTTATGAAAGCTGTTATTCAGCCCGATGACAAAATTTTTTATTTCAATCTTATTAGCGTTTTTATGTTTGTGTTTGGTATTCCTTTTTCTTTTAAAATAATGCTTATTAAATGGTACTGATCTCCTTTGTCTTTTGTTGGGAAATTTCGGGCTAAGAGAAGCTATATTTAGCGTAATGCAAGCTTTTCACAGAAAAATTTCCTAAATATTTTGAATCCATTTCGAATTTAGTCCTTAGTCCTTGACAAGGTGGACTTGAATGGATTCCTTGTTTGTTTAATTCGATTCTCTCAGAGTATTTTTCTTAGTCTTTTCTTCCTTTGAATGGTTTTGATTTTCATAACTGATAAGAACTTTCCATGAAGGTCTCACATGCATTGCATAGGTTAAAAGGTAATCTAAGTGAAGGGTTGAAAATTACTTTTTAGCCCTGTAAGGTTTCCTTCCCGCGAGCAACGTTCCCATGAGAAAAAGAGTGCCGCCCCTTTTGATATTGGCGGTAAATAGCAGGACAGTTGCACTTGGGCATCGCTAACGAGGCGGGCGCAAGAGAAAGGACTTCACACAGAGGGCCGCCACAATACCGAGGAATCTATCACTGTCAGCGAACACATTAGCGGTACCCTTTGGTGTCATTCCTGAATAGGCCGGTGGTGGCGAAAACTCAAGAACCTTCCCATAATCGGGGTTGACCACTAGGAAGGGAGCTGTTGGTCAACCAGAGTACCATTATCCAGTGAAGGAAAAGATAGGCGGAGCTCCACTCCCTGAAGGAGTGAATAAAAACTGATGTTCGAGGAGAGACGACGGAGAGAAACGGATTAGGAGTCTCGAACTGTTTTTCAGGCTCCGGAGTACCGAAGAGAGCTGTGTGATATTGATCAGCTCGGACTGAAAGTCCCGACTGAATTCGCACTTTGATAAGCAACCCCGAGGAATCAGCATTCCCCGAACGCTCGGCTCAGCAACTTGCGAGTACTCCTGGTAGTCTCGTGGTTTGGTATCACGTTGATAGGTGGAAGTTATCCATCCGATGATTACTAGTCTTCATGGACTAATTGCTCATGGAACTTTGACGTTTTAGAACTATGATTTTTTTTATTCCTTTGTAAATAATCATATTTAATCAAGACTTCTCTGCGAGAAGTGTCTCTCAATTATTGCTGTATTAAATAAAGTACTTAGGCCAACCTAAGCTTGAAATTATTTGGTCACACCTAGGCCAAGACATTACAGCTCATAACTCTTAAGCAATTGTAGCTATCGAATATCTTTAAGTACAGAAGTTGATCGACATGATAAGGTGATACATCCCGAATTTGAATTATCTTTCAACTTCAATCGTAAGAGAGTTATGGGGGAAAATTCCACCCCTCCCATCACTTCCACCCCTTTGAACTGGATGGAACATGGCCTCGCAGGGTTAAAATCCAATCAAAATTACTTTAGCTATAGTCTCATGAGAACCATTGAATAGGAAGTACTCCTGTAAGGAATCTACCCTGGAAACAAAAGTAGTTTTACCCTTTTCCCATTCTGAAAACATTGCAAATGAGAACGTCGTTTTGTTTCACTGAAAGTTTCACTTCATTAAACAAATGAGGATTCAGGAAGGAAATTCAGGAGCATTCTTTTTATGTTGTAGTTTACAGAGTGCGTCATTTTTATTCATTTTCATTTTCCCTCGAAACTTTTATTCTAAATTAGCTAATGTCTTGAAGAAGAAAGCACGATAGAAAAAAAATCTCCATTTACATATTTATTCCGTCAATGGTATATTTAAATTACACTTTCTACCGAAATTCTTTCACATTATATCTCATATCGAATCGAAAAGATGATCTCTCTTTTCCGGGGCAGAAAATTAAATTTCTTCTTTGTTTCGAATTTTCTTTGTTCTCCGCATACGAATGTGAAAGCGACTTCATATTTTAGGAATAAAGTTGTTGGAAAGGACAAAAAAATCTTCAATTTCTCCCTCAAGACAAGAAGATCCAAATGAAGCTGATTGTGTCCAAGTTTACTTAATTGCATAATCATTTCTTATTTTGGCTAGATGAACTCAAAAACCCTTCTAAAAAAGAAATAGATCAGCTCTTCAATTATGTGCATCATTATGGTACATTTCTTACTCCGAAATAATGCAAATCATCTACGAAGAATTATTCTTCATTTCTAAATTTTGCTATTGTTTTAAAATAACAATTGTTATATCGTGAAGTTATAATTAGTGCTATATGAAGTTTCACTGTCTTGCAAATTTACGTTGTAGTTCTAAAATGAATATTTTTTAAAGTTGAAATAATAATAAATAAATTTTTTCGAAGAAATTAAGCACCATTATAGCACAAATAATTTAAAAAATAATTTAATAAAGGAGTTATTTAAATTTATGGGGTAGTTTAATAATTTTTACAGATGAAGTTATTTCCACTAAGCTATTATACTTTTATAAGTAAGCATAATATGTCTTCTTATTCTCCATATTTTACAAAATAGGTGATATTTTGAAGAGCCAAAATAGAAGCAATTTTGAAATTACAGGGAAAAAAATTTCTCGGACAATTTTTTGAGCCACAATTATGATTACGCACGATTTCCTTCAAGTATTAGAATTAACTTCAAAGTAAATTCATTTTAGTACACAAAGTATTAGAATCAACCAGAAAGGAACTTTATTTCATATAAAAAGTATTAGAATCACCAGAAAGCAAGTTTATTTCAGTTTACAAATTATTAGAATCAATCAGAAATCAACTTTATTTCAGTTTACAAAGTATTAGAATTTACTAGAAAGCAAATTTATTTTAGTTTACAAAGAATTAAAAGAAAGCAGATTTAATTCAGTTTAGAAATTTCAAAATAATGCAAACAAATACAATGTTCTACACCACTTCAAAATACAGAATATGTCAATTTATTTCATTATTTATATAATTGCCTAAGTTACGGCCCACCAAAACGAAAGAAGTTATATGAAAAACTTAAAATATTATCCTCGGTCAGCGATTTAAATTTTGAAACAGCCATTTTTTATATTTTCTCACATCGAACTTTTCTCTGTGTCATAAAATTATGAAAAGGCAATCCTTTCTTCCTTCACTTAAAAATATCACTTGTTCAGTTGGGGATGGCTTGTTGGAGAGCCAAGGCTCCAGGCATTATTTCAAAACTTTTTGCCTTTTCTTTCACATTACTTGTTGTATTTACCATACATATAATTACAGTAGAACCTCAATTATCCGGACCTCTATAAACCGAGGTCTCTTTTAACCGAACCGATGCCAGAAAACTGAAATGGCTTTTAATTCCTCAATAAAACTAAACAAGTAAATTTTAAAAAAAAATAACCCTTTCCTGAAACGTTCGAAGTTAGCATTGAAGGTGATTTTTTCTGGGGTGTGAAATATTATTATGGGAAAGTCATTTTTTATAGCTCAGAAGGTTATTTAGAGAAAAAAGTAAAACACAGTTCCATTCATAAGCACTTTTATAGTGGTGCTAGCAAATTCCGTGCAGCTTCATGAAAAAAAAAATGTTATATTTCACAGGTCTGCAAACAAAAACTGCACAGGATTTTTTTCACTGTTTCTTATAGATTTTTATTCACTGAAACCGGGGAAAATACTTAAAAAATTCCATCGCGTCAGGTTTTCTTGCAAAACTCATGTTTTTAGTTTAATTAAGCGTAAAATTTCTCTTTTTACCTGAAATCTGGAATCATATTCTTGAGTCAAAAAACCATATCCAATGATTTTATATATTAATTTCAAATTTCTAAGAGTGACACCCACCTTCAAGTTTGGATGATATCCGGAGTGATTCTGAGGATGGAGATACATTACCTCACCAGGACGAATCTAGCTCAGATTTTTCTGTTGATGAGGGACCTCAGCCATTTTCTCAGAGCGAGTTTAATGATCTAGTTAGAGATTTAGGCCTTTCTAAAGATGGAGTTGAATTTCTAGGGTCAAGACTGAAAAATAAAAATCTGCTGACACCTGGAACTTCATTCTCCTGGTACAGGCACCGAGAGAAGGAATTCACTCATTTTTCTCCAAAGAGGGAAATCTCGTTTTTTGTAATGATGTTCAAGGGCTAAAGAAGTACTTTGACATAGAATATGATCCATCTGAGTGGCATCTATTCATAGATTCGTCTGAAACAAGTCTCAAAGCAGTCTTCCTGCATAATGGTAATTCATTTGCATCGCTTCCTTTAGGGCACTCGGCGCATTTGGAGGAAAACTATAATGATTTGTCTATGATTCTTGAGAAAATCAACTACCAAGAATATCGTTGGATGGTTTGTGGAGACTTCAAAATGCTAACCATGTTGTTGGGTCAGCAGGCAGGTTACCCAAAATATCCCTGCTTCCTATGCTTGTGGGACAGTCGAAACAGAGACCTCTATTGGACCAAAACCGACTGGTCACTTCGAGGTGCTTTAACACCAGGCGAAGAAACTGTCATAAATACAACCTTTGTTCCACCAGAAAAAGTTTTATTACACCACTTCTTCATATAAAATTAGGGCTTATGAAGCAGTTTATTAAATCACTGCCAAAATTTGGGGAATGTTTCAGATATCCCAAAACTGTCAGAAGCCAATTTGAAAGAGAGAGATTTTACTGGCCCCGACATACGAAAACTGTTATCCGATTCCCTCTTTTCAGAAACAATGGGGGACAAAGAAAAAGAACCGTGGGTCTCTTAAGTATGTAGTGCGCAGGTTTTTAGAGAATACTAAAGACCCTCTCTACAAAACCATTGTACAACGCATGTTGACAGCGTGTGAAGCTCAAGGATGCAAAATGAGCTTAAAAGTTCATTTCCTACACTCCCATATAGTGAAGAGCAGAGTGGAGGATTTCACCAGGATGTTCGTGATATCGAGAGACGATACCGAGGAAGGTGGGACGTCAGCATGCTAGCTGATTACTGTTGGTTGGTTGGTTGGGGTTTAATGGCGCAAGAGCCATTTTTGGCTAAACTGCGCCAAACGTATGGTGGATAAACAAAAGCACGGTGATAAAATATACGGTGTTATATTAAAAGAGGTTGATAAAATTTTAAAATAAATTTGAAATTCATAGTGCCATATGAAAAGATAAAATCATGTTACCAAAAATGGATAGATGAACGACGAGAGGAGATAAAAAATGCAAGGTTTAAAATATATCAGATGTAAAATTTGTCTAAAACATCACATGTTGGGCAAAGACCAAATAAAATTTCAAGAACGAAATCTATAAAGAGAAACTGTTTAAAAAAAGAAAGAACTAAGCAAGTTAGTTTATAAAAACCAATTCAGTGCTGGTCATTTGTTTTTAAAATATTTTCTTTTTTAAAAGCAAACAATGTGCAAAACAGAGAAGCAATAATGCTACCTGTGTTTTTATATTTGTTAGCCTTATCAGGTTTGGAAGGGGGTGGAGGACTGATAACTGCCGGTGAGTCTTTTAAGTCCTCTGACATGTTATATTCTAAGGCATCCTCGTCTGATGCAGAGGAGGAGCTCATCCCGGCGTCTGCATCAGATTCCCGAGATTGTAGAAGTATTTTCTCCAACGGAGGGAGAACAGCCATTGGTAAAAGCTCAATGTCAACAGAAGTAGGTGTGGTGGTTGGAAAACGTTTCAATGTAGATTGAAGGTTAGATGTGTTATACTTTGTTGGAATAGGGTTAGTTGTTTCACGACGAGAGGTGGTGTAAAATTTTGCGATCTTTTCTGCTTTGGTGATACTATGGTTTGTTTTAGTTGGAGAATCCTTTTTCAGCTTTTTTCTATTTCTAACAACTTTAAAATCAGTGAAGTCAGGCGAAGCCAACGCTTCTTCACTGACCGGAACAACAGATGGAGAGGATGGAATTGGCAAGTTGGTCATTGGAGGAGATGCTTTTGCAGTAGAATCAGATGGTTTAGAACAAGTAACAGCAGAGGCATCCGGATGTTTTTGGACGGATGGTTCAGAAAATGATTTTTTTGCAACAGAAACGTAACTATTTCCGGGTGTGGTTGTCTGTGAATTTACAAGTTTCCTTGCTTCTGGATAAGATATCTGCTTTTTTATTTTTGTGGATATAATTTCTTTCTCCCGTTTCCAGGCAATACAGTTTCGAGAAAAAGAAGTGTGCTCCCCCTTACAGTTAACACACTTCTCTGTGCGGGTGCAATCGGTACTTTCATGTTCCACTTCTGCACAACGGGCGCAGGTGAGTGTCCCGCGGCAAGAAGTTTTCGAATGTCCGAAACGTTGGCACTTGAAACAGCGGAGTGGGTTGGGAATATATGTCCTGACAGAAAGGCGCATATATCCGGCCTTAATATTTTCAGGTAATTTTGCGGAGTCAAAAGTGAGTATCAGGTGCTTAGTATTTAGGAGCTGGCCATCCCTCCGTATTGAAATACGCCGTACATGGCTCACCCCCTGACCTTGCAATTCTTTAAGGATTTCTTCGGTAGGAACATTGAGCAATTCTCCGCAGGTGATAACTCCCTTGGAGGAATTCAAGGATGCATGTGGGTAGACGGTTTTTGGGATATTTGAAAATGTTTTCAGTTTGACTATTTGTTGCGATTGTTTCCGAGAGTGGACTTCGACTAGCAAGTCGCCAGATTGAAGCTTTTTAGTGGATTTCACCTCACCGACAGTTGCGATAATGGCTTTTTCAACTAAAAAAGGCGATACAGTATGAAAATTATCATTAGAAGTAGAGCTTCGTTTTACCAGAAAAAAAGTTGGAAAATTTGTAAAAGTGGAAGAAGTTGATACAATTTGTTGCCCACTTAAGGGATCAGACTTGCGTTTGCCCATACGACAATGAAGGATATTCAGGCCCGACGGCACCGCCCACCATGGAGCCCAACAAGGGAAGGCAGCCACCGGCTCTGGAGATTTCCAGCCTCGGCGCTTACCTTGGTGCTAGCCGGAACCTATACGCTCAGAATCACCCCCGGGGACAGTGTCCACCCTTAACGCCAAGCCCAAGGAGTGACCCCTTCGCTTGATCCCCTTGAGCAGACCAGCCAAGTGGCTGGAATACCGGCCGATTGATACACCGTTGACCGAAATGTACCTCCCGTCTAATGGGTCGCCACGCACGGCCAACACGTGGGGGTAATTTGCTGTCCATGAGAAGCAAGAAGCAAACAGAGCGGCAACTGCTTCTCATGGAGAGCTCCCTCGCCTACCCTCGAGGTAAAGAAGAAAAAAGCAAAAAACTCAAGGGGAGAAATAAACGGAAGGAGAAATAGACACTAGGGTACCTCGGGGTCGTGAAGCCCGTCACACCTGGAGAAGATGTGCCCCTGAGGGGCTGATTACTGTTGGATGGTCAGGCGGGAAACAGAAGATGGAAAGCGAAAGCGTGTTCGGAGGAGCGTCAAAGAGAAGAAGAAAAGGTTTCACAGACAAAAAGAGTAAACGTGTAGTGTTAAATATATCATGAAAGAATAATTTGTTTCTTTTTTTCCAATTTTAAGAAAAATTATACATAGTTAATTGTAATAAAATACTGATTTTTTTTTCATCACAGTTGTGCTTTTTTTAATGTAAACTCCCCATGTTTTGCAAAAAAATCTGTACGTGATGAAAGAAAATGGAGGTCATTTTTGGATTCAGCACCCTAAAAAAACATAAAATTTACCAAAAATAAACCATGCAGCTGAAAATTTTTTTTTTTTGCAGACCTGTGTTTTTAATACTATTTTCATTCAACCTGGTTGTAGAAATTGTACCTAATATACAAAAATTAAATCCATGTACTTGACATAAAATTAGGTTTTTTTGAAATTTATTTTTTGTTGTCGAAAGTCGAGGATTAACTGAATATATTTTTGAAAATTTTGTCTTCTCGGTTTTTATTGTAACTCTGTATTAATTGCATTCTATTGCGTTTATTAGTACTTAAAATTTACTTTTTTTGTAATTAATGTTTGTTGTCCTTCGGCTTGAAGAGTTTTGATTTATCATGTATTATTGAACTCCCGCCATGGTTTGTTTTACTTTCTTTTTCTTTCTCTCAAGTTTTTCTTTTCCTTTTTCCTGATTGTGTGTATGTGTTGTATTAGTTGTATTCGGCTTCTTTTATCCTTCTTTTGGATGCTACATTTTTGTGTGTAGATGTTGTTTGCATGATTTGTTTTATTTTTCGGGGGGTTGCATTTGTCATTGCGGTTTAATCATCACTTTAATCCAGGGTTGCCATATTGGCCTTTTTAAGGCCAATTTTCTATAATTTAGCATTTTTCAAAGCCATTGGCCGTAGGAATTTTCATTTGGCCTTAAATTCAATTTTGGCCTTTTTTGGCTTTATTTTCGCTAATGACTTTTCGAACAATTTTTAATTATTTATCCTTTTGTTTTTTAATAAATTTTTGATATTACACATTTCAAATGATATATAATGAGCTGTCAAACGAAATAGTTCCTGAATAGATCGAGAATGTTTTAAATTTCTTCACTTACATTTTAGTTTAATAATAGAACATTGAGCATATGCCTATCAAGTGGGACTCGTTTTCATGAAGGATAGCCTTTTTTCCTAATATCAAGTGAGATTTTGAGTCAATTTGTCACATTTGGCCTTTTTTGGCCTTATTTTTAAGAAGGTTTGGCCTTATTTTGCCATTTTGATCTGGCAAACCCTGCTTTAACCCCAAATGTAAGATTTCTTCTTTCCTCCAGATTGTAGAGGTTTTATTTGAATGTAACCTTTTGCTATTAGAGCAATAAATACAACTCGGTCGGTTGTATTTGCTAAACACCTTAGAATAAACATCAACATGAGTACTGGAGCTGGAAGGTAAAATAAAAAGGTAATGTCAGTGTCTAATTTATTTAACGGATATTCGCACTTCAGATACGCGTTAGGTTTTTAATTTTGTCCTAACCTATAAGAAATATGCTCTAGGAAGATTTCAGAACGCAGGAAAATATGCTCCCCAACAGTTGAAGGTAAGAAAATCTTCATAACAACGTTCATCTTCTCAGAAAATGTAATATAAAAACATTTCAATATTTTGCGATGAGCCTTTTGGTAAGTTTACTTTCAAGCACAAGCCGATGCGAACCTTACATAAACACGGAACTGTGAGGTACAGTTGCAGACAAACACGGCATATGAAAACCCTTCCAGCAGAATCCGAAACGTTACGGAAATAATTTTACTCTCCGTTTCAGCAAAAGATAAATAAACATAAAATATAGTTTCCGCCATTTGGAAAAGCATGAAAAAAAAAGAATGGTAAAAACAACACAAAAAAATTTTAATTAAAATAAATTTTTAAAAACAAGTTTTTTTATTAGTGTGCTAAAAGGTAGAAAGTTTTTTAGTTAAATTCTTTTTCATTTAATTTAAAATTTCAATTCATTTAATTTAATTAATTTTAAAGAGGAAAAAAACACAAAAAACTTTAAAAAAACAAGTTTTTTTTATTAGTATGCTAAAAGGTAGAAAGATTTTAATTTAATTAAATTACTTTTTCATTCAATTTAAAATTTCAATTAATTCATTTAATTTAATTAATTTTAAAAAGAACAGTAAAAGAACACAAAAAAGTTTAATTAAAAATAAAAATTTAAAAAACAAGTTTTTATTAGTGTGCTAAAGGTAGAAAGTTTAATGAAATGTAATTAAAAAATTTTTAATTAGTTTAAATTTTAAATTCATATAATTTATTTAATTTTAAAATTAACGGTAAAAGAACACACAAATGTTTTAATTAAAAAACAAATTTTTAAAAACACGATTTTATTACTGTGCTAAAAGGTAGAAAGCTATTTAAATTTAATTAAATAATTTTAATTTAATTTATAATTTAAATTAATTTATTTAATTTGAAAAAGAACGGTGAAAGAACACGAAAAATTTTAATTAGAAAAAATAATTTTAAAAACAAATATTTTGTTAGTATGCTAAAAGGTTGAAAGTTTTATAAATTTAATTTTAAAAATTTTCAGTTTGATTTAAAATTCAAATTAATTTATTTAATTTGGTTCATTTAAAAAAAGAGCGGTCTTTCTTTTAAAAACAAATTTTTGTTAATGTACTAAAATGCGAATTATTTTTCAAACTTAAGTATTTTCTTCTTCTGAACGTTTAATTTATAATTTATTATTATGAATATTTTCTTGAAAGGATTTTTCTCAAATTCCTTACCAGTAGAAATCAAATTTATTTAAATAAATCGATTAACTGATAATTAAGTTCTGGAAATATTAAAATTGTGAGTGTATAGTCATCGAGAATCTACAATTGTACCAAATTTACAAATTCTAGCACAACTAGAGAGAACCGAGTGTAGAATCTATTTTTACAAACATGAAGCAGAACAATTTAAATAAAGTTGTATAAAAAGGAAGCGAGTTCAACTAATAAAATCAACAGCAACAAATATACTTATCGACAGATAGTAGAGATGGGAAATACTTGCCAGTTTTAACCGAAAACCGGTTTTTGTTTCGGTTAACCGGTTTTTTTCGATTATTTTTTTGCCCCTTTTTAAACGGATTTTTTAAAATCCAATAACCGGGTGAAAAAAACTGAGCAGAAGATAGGTTCGACTAGACTAAAATATACCAAGTTCTGAAGCTTTGAATTTTATCGTCTTAGACCAATCAGCGACAACCGCTTCCTCGAGGCGTCTGTTGGTTGACGGATTACTGAAAAAGTCTTTATGAACGGATAAATATTTGCCAATGGATTGATTTCCTGAAAAAACAATATTAATAAAAAAATCGTTTGCAAACGGCGTTTGTAGACGATTGTTTTTTTATTTAAAAAACCAAAAACCGGTTTTGGCGGACAGGAACGGCGTTTGTTTTTCATTTTAAAAAAACCAAAAACCGATTATTTTGAGCGGTTATAACGGCCAGGTTAAACTGGAGATGAAAAAAACCTCAAAAACCGACTACCGGTTTTTTCGCAATAACCACCGTCCGTATCAGGCAGTGATTGAACTTCGTATGATAACTACGCACAATACTGCCAACTTACACAAAAAAAACTTTTTCGGGCCAATTAAATGAATATTTCCTGGTACTTTTTGTCAAAGAATGTTCTAAAATCTATTGAATTTCCCTTTTGTCAATTTTATTTATTCAATTTCGAAATGTTTAATTAAGAAAATTATTTTCAAAATCAGTTTTTCGAAATAAATAATAAGGTCAATCTCATATTCACTTCGATCTTTCTTTATCAATTTTGCTACAATAGTTGATCAAAAAATAAACTTTGATTCTTTGATTTTTTTTTTTCCTTTTATTTTTACATTCCATTTTCATCGCTTTACTGAAAAATAAATGAATCCAAACGATATCTTCAGTCTTCAAAAGCTTGCAAAAGATAACATTATTTCGTTTTATTCAAAAGTTCGCTTCATTAAATAACTGAAGTGAATTCAAGTTCATTCTTTTGTGACGTAGTTTAGATATTTTTATCCTTCTTCGAAACTTCTTTCATAAACAAACCAACGTCATGAAATAGATCATTAAAAAAACCTCCAAAGCAGCATTTAAATT
>BGPR01041547.1:0-13583 GCA_013235015.1 Araneus ventricosus | reverse complement strand
GTTCACTTGGCGACATTTGCGCCAAATCGCTTCGCTTGGCGACTTGGCTCGCGTTTAGTTCATAATTGGCGACATTTGTGCCCGGCTAATGGAAAAGTACCAAAATCTTTAACCCTTTGCACTTGGAAAAAGTAATTAGATGGATAATTGTTCAATGTATGTAGTGTTCATTTTAGTTCTTTGAGACACAGTTGTATAAAGTTTTTTTTTTCTAATTAATCTGTAATTTCTTACAAATTAATAGGTATTTCCTTTTTAACTATTGAAATAAGGAACTGTCAAAATGATGCACTGTCTAGAATGGTGCCCGAAAGGAGCCTCTTGGGTACAAAGGGTTAATTTTTTCTTTTTTTTCTCTTTGATATCCTTGTTAAATATTGATATACCTAATCATATTCAAATCAAACAGATAGACATCTAATGCAATTCCAGTGTCAGGGCAAAATTCATTGAGATTGAAGTGGCTGAATTTAAGATTCTCCAAATTTTGAATGTGAAATGATTTTCTGGTTTCAAAGTACTCATCTTCCTTTGCAATTATTTATGCTTTTGGCAGTAAGCGTAAATAACTGCTTCAGAAGCTTGAATTCAACTGCTTGATTGAAGCTTAAAACTGCGTGAATAAAATAAATCTAATAAAAATCCAGAACTACAGAATTCTCCATTTTTCTCCATATTCAGGACCATTTTGAAAGTAATCGGAGCAAATAAGATTTCTTCCAAAGTTGAAAAATTAATAACAAAGATCTGTTATCAATTACCAGGGGTAAAAAACATTAATATTACTTTCTTTCTCTTTTATATTTTATTCTATAAAATAAGACTTCATTTCTATGAAAATTCTAGCTTGTTGTTTTTCCAGTCTCCATAACTTATTTACATTAGCCCCATCAGCATTTGGGCTTGACATGCTTGTTATAGATCTTTAAAAATTATTTTAAATGATGAACAAACAACCTGAATAATTTTTTGCTATTATATTTATTTTTTTATGAAAGTTTAATTAATTAAATTTAATGAAAAGTTTTCTTTTTCAGGCAGAAACTGGATTAGTGTATGTGAAAATCCATTGCCCTTGGGAAGTTCTTAGTCGTTATGGTGAAATTCTGAAATTCAAAATGCCAATGAAAGAGGTTAGATGCCTTAGAATAGTACTTGATTATATAACTTTTATTCATAATCAATAAAATCTGTATCAAAAAGGGAAAATAATATTGTTGCAAAAATCATCTAGTGTGTGCATGTGAATGCAGTCCAACAAAGCAGGATAATAAAATAAATGACTCTTTATTTTACGAATATTCCAGAAAAATGAAACGTAGCATGGGTAACAAAACGAAGCAGCACTTTTTGTAAATTAGTAACTCAAACAGGCAGCAGATCACTATTAAACATCAGTCACAGCACTTTCAATAGCACTCATTGTCTATCAGTTCACTAACTTGCACTGCTGATCAAACTCCAACTGACTGATTATTTAAAGTAGCTTGGTATTTATACTTTTTCCGACAGGATGTGTCATCACATAGAAGTCTCTTGAAGGTTCATCATATTTCTGCTCCTAGTAGAGATAGGATCGTAATTCCGGCATTTTCTGGAAGCTTCGTTTTGTTGCCACATCACCAAACCAAGGTCAGGGTTCATTGACTCGGCTTCTGGTAAAACATCTGTAAAACTTTCTTTCTTGTCATAAGATTAGAATGTCAGGGAAACAACTTTACAGCTTCGTAACAATATCTATCCATACTAAGCAAGCATTTTAAATAAATTATAGCATATGGTAAAAGATAAGTATTGCTATAATAATAGCCCAAATCTCTTGGTAACACTCTGACGTCACCAACAATAAAACTCGCGCCGTAGCACTGCGAGACGTTAAAAAGCATTATTTCATTGTTGGAGAACCTAAATTTCATTAATTTTTAAATTTAAAAGAGTAATTGTCGTTCTAATTTCAAATTTAATAGCTCTAAAATAGTGAAATAAAATTTTCTATCGATTAATATAAAATTTATCTCGCTATGATCAATAGTTTCCGATAAATTTTAAATTGTATTAATCATATATTTAAAATTAATTTCCGTTTTTTAATAGAAAGTAGTAAATTACATCAGTGGTATATCATGTGCATGATATAGTTTGGGCACCACGATGCATCTAATTATATAGTGCAATCGTGATGATATAATTTGATAAAATTTTTTGGTAACATTAAAATTTACACAAAGACATCTGAAGTACAAGGAAAATTGTTAAACAACGAAAAATACTTCACACTGAATGTTGTTTACTAAAAGGTTTTTGAATAAAGAAATATGTAAATAATATGTAAATAAAAAAATATTTCCTGTCATAGTGCATATGTTTATTTTATTTGTTTTCAATCAATGTTAAACATTTCTCTCAAATATATATCTATTTAAACACATCAGATTTGACGGGAAATCTCTCAAATGAAGATGCAATTTGCACCTGTCATGGTATGACAGGTAATTTTCTAGTTTTTATATAATTATGGTTTGACAAAATCTCAAATATCTTCTTAAAATGGGGATTTTATTGAAGAAATGAGAAATTGCATTCCTGTCATTTCAAGTATTAGATGATAAGACCTATCCTTCCTTTTGACTGTTTGAGTAGTTATCTATTCTCGTCTAACCTCATTTGCAATAATGCTAGCCATCAAACTTGTGAAGAGATGGAAGATAGTTAAATTAAGCTGTCTATAGGGTGATTAGAGTTACTTGCAGATCAAATATCCTAATAAGTTAGTGGTCTGATGTATGTACCAGTTCATATTCAGAGGGCAAAAAAAATTCTGATACATTTGTACCTCCCAAAAGAAAAAAGTGAACTAATTTTATTATAGATTTGTTGCTTCATTTATTTCTATTTGGAATATATTTAAAGTATATTATTCTTTTATAAAGATAAATGTATTAAAACTGAAATATCCTTGTATTTCCCCAAAAATTTGGAGTATATTATGGGCCTGTATACAAACCATAATTTCACTATCAGATTATTTTTTGTATTTTTGGTAAGGTAAAAAATTCACTTTATTTATGTTGTTGTGATGATTTATACTGTTTTATGTTTTTTTATCCAATACTTTTTGTATTAGTTTTTTTATGGTAATATGGTAAGTATTTTATTTTGAATGTTTGTGATTTTGAAAAACTAACTTAAAATTAAGTCTGATTTCCAACTAATGAAAATTGGGTACTTACATGCTATTCCATTAACCAAGTATGTTGGCATTCTGTCATATTTTTTTAAAGAAGTAAAAGTGTAACATAGTATATGCACCGTATTGTTGGCTTTACACATGTGTAGACAAATCATTCAGAACCCTAGATAATGCATATGATAGCCATTTCTTAACTTGTACCGTATAGATAACACTATTAAAAGCTTAATTTGTAGTATTCTTAAGTTTATTGCCAATATTCTGGTTCCATTGGAATAGTAGTGAGTACCAAAGTTTGTTTTATTAACCTGATTTCAATGATTGGTTTTCCTTCCTAGAGCTTGTTTGAATTGCCTAAAAGAACTTCAGATAATGTAAGCATGCCTGTTTTTTTCCATACTCATATAATCTTTACTGTACTACTTTAACCTTACCTTTTTGTGTTGTGTTTTGATTAGGCACATGGGTGATGTATCATTCTGGCACTTTATCATTGTCTTTTTTCTACTTTTTAAAATAAAAAAAAATGGATATATAAAAGTAAAGGTATTCAAATATAATAGAATTTACTGAGAGGATGATCACACATAATTAGTTACAAAAGTTCTGCACTATTATTGATAGGTGATGACTAAGTTTTCACTCAATGTCACTCTCCTGCTCTGCCAACAGCTGATTTGTGCTGCTTTTCACAGCAGTCACATGACATTACACCACTAACACGTCCCCGTGCCTAGAGTCGTAGTGAGTCTGTAAGCGGTTAGCAGCAGCCACAATGACAGATTGCCAGTCATCATGTGGGTGCCTTAACATATGGTTCAATGGGTACTTAGTCAGGCTAAACTTAAATCAGTGACACATATGGAATCCATTCTGCATTGGGAGAAGACTTAAACATGAAGTTGGTTTCAAAAAGAGGGAGAGTTTAACTATCTTTTGCAAGAAGTTAGCGATATCTTTTGGACATCATTAGAGCGCCTCTAATGGTATTCACATTCAACTTCATTAACTTGTAAAGAAACTTGAGAAGTCATCTGTGCTGCACAGATATGGTTAAAAAAGTGAATAATGCACTAAAATACCTCAACACTATATATTCACAAAATAAATACAAATGATCAATGTTGATAATAAATTGAACTCAAATGTTACATTTACATCAATATTAATAACAAATGTAACAATAGTAACAACATAATAAGATGGAGAGGGGTTTCTAGTGTGTCTCCATTTAGTGGCTGACTTTTTGAACTAAAAGTATACAATGTAGTAAAAACTATTTTAAAAAATCATGTGAAATTAATCTATGCATTATTTGCTTTCTTAACAAAAGTTGTATGTTATTTTTTAATAGGTGCTTGTTAGGCTGAAAATGAGCAGTGCTGCAAGTGCATACTCCTCAAGAGAAGGCAATTTTAAAAAAGCAACTTAATTTCTAAGTAGCCCCAAAGTTTTAATTTCAGTGTCAGATATGAACTTTGTTTCATTTAAAATTACCAAACATTGCCAGCATTGCATTTAAAACATACTAAAATGTTGTAAGTTTCTTTTACTTTTGCTAACAAAAAATTAAGGAAATGTATTAAACCAGATGTGTTTCTGTAGAGGCAACTTAAAAGTGACCCACCCCCCAAAAAAGAAAAAGGTAGGAAGATTAGCAAGAAAAACAAATCTAGAGGGTGAATGCAAACCTTGAGTGGGAGGCATAATAATAATAATAATAAAAAAGGTCGTCTGAGCAACACCAAACCAGAGCTGTGAAGATCTCAGCTTGGTCTGTCATAGATTCAAGGGGAGAAAATATGCTTTTCACCTTCCAATGTATAACTTAGTTATGGGCAATGAGTGAATTTTGATTTTTTTTTTTCCAGTGGTGTTTGGTGTGCTGCCCCACCCTATGTTTCTCCTTCTTGATTCATTTTCTATCTTCAATTTTATTAATTTGTTTTGCATTTTCTTTGATAATTGAACTCTTGGCGTGTAGAAATAAGCATAAAGATGAAAACAAAAATAAAGTTTACATAACATAAGATGAAAACAAAAATACAAGTTTTTAGAATAATTGTGAGGATGCTGCATCCCAAATGTATGAGGTGTTACTGTTCTCCGGTGTTTTTCTTTTTATGATAAAAGAAGAAGAAAAAAAGCACTAGAGAGACTAGAATATATTTTTAAAGGGGGAATTTTTGTCCCTTTACTGTTAGCTCAATAGAAACTGTTGCGGAATATCGACTCAAAATGTCACTTTACTTTTAGTGAATATAGCAGTCCACAAAATTAGTACAACAACCGTGTGCTAAAATTCAGTAAACTTGGATCTTGAAGTGAAAAATCATTTATTTTTCACCTCTAAGTTGTATTTAGAGCTCATTCTGATTGTTATAGAAACTTATCATAATCTCCAAAATTTATGACATTTGTTTATCAATTTGTATGAAATGTAATTGTGAATTTGTAAATTCCATGTGAATTAATTACATATGTTTTGTGATTGTCACTAATGTGCCTAGTCAATAACTTATTTTTCTAATCTATTGAACTTAAGCTTTTTTTTTTTTTTCCAACTTTTTTGTTTATTTGGAAAAAGTATTACTTTTAGACTTGATTTATTTCATCCTCCAGAAAGCACTTAAAAACAGAAATCTTTTTATCACATTTTTTTATCATTATCAACACTTTACATCTATTTTTACATTTTTCTAAAAGTAAAATTCCCTGCTACTATAAGACATTTTAAAACTGTTGTTTGTAATATTTCTGAGTGTCTTTGGATATAAGTATTAAAAAATTACTTTGCTATATTTTACTACAACCTATATACTTTAGATGCTTTATATAAAATTATTTTATTGTTTATGTGAAAAAAATGTATCATATTCCTAATTCCTTCATTGCAAAAAATTAGATTTATCTGTTACTGTAATTTCCAAACAAATCATGCATAATCTCAAGTCACTATAATCCTTACTCATTAATTATGTGTCACTTCAATTTCTAAAAATTCAGTCATTCTTTTTGGCTTCTAATTTGTTAAATATGCAACGCAACACTTTTATATTAAATGTAGAAGTTGTAGGTTAGAATTTCCAAATAAGTAGTAAATATTTATTTATTTGAAAACTCTAATCTGACACATCTCAACACATGCTCTTTTTAATTTTGAAAAAAAGTTATTAATCTTAAAAAGTTTTATATCTAAAAATATTCTTAGTTATTATATCAATATCTGTGTGCATATAACCAAACATTCGATGAATATAAAATTTTGTTTATTAAGACTCATTCATTGACCATTATAAGTTATTTTCAGTTTGTTAATACAGTTGATATTGGAAAATTTTAAAATCTGCTTGGGTACTAAAATCTTTCTATTTCTTTCAAGCATTTTACTTTTGTCACAACTTTTTAATTTTGGAATTATCATTCATTATAAAACATTAAAAAATTGTTCATTCCTTATCAAATTTTCACTACCTGCATTTAACATCTTAACTGTTTTGGCGTACTATAAGCATTATAAGAGTTGAAAATAGACCACTTGAAGTTTAGGAAGCATGATATTTTCATTTAACCTGAAAAAGGGAGAGCAGATATTATTATTAAATACAATAACTTCAATGCATTGCAAATATGGCTACTTTAAAAAAAATTATATTTCCCTCTGCAGATTTACTTTGCTTACAATGTGACATAAGCAAATGAAGTGTAAGTATTAATTAAACTTGTCTTTTTATTTATCCGAAAAACATTTGGTCATGAATAACCCTGCCTGCAGTAATGTATTGTAAAATAACAAGAGCCAAAGCATAATGAAATTACTGAATGACATGCTTAAATATGAAATTGGATTTTAGAAAAATGCCGGTACTTTAATGACTCCATAAATATAAATGAGTCAACTAGATGTATTCTAAATGAGTTTATTTTAATGTTTATTAAATAGTTCTAATGTTTAATTATTAGTGTTTCTCCTTTAGGCACATGTGAATAATTTATTATGTATTTAAAAGATTTCACTAAATAAGTAAATGCAGTTTTTAGATAAATGAATCACTATTAAAAATATGTATTATTAAATAAAACTTTTAAATGGGAGGCAGCACTCAAACATTTCAGTTTTTATATAAATTTAGACTTTTGCTTAGAATTATTTTCCATTATACATTCCATTAATTAATGGATGGTTAATGAATTTCAAAACGGTTGTTTCTTTTATACAAAATATATAGATATGTATTCAGACTTTTATTTTATTTTTTAAACGTAAGCTATTCCTGCCATGTCTGTGAACTGTAACATAATCTTATTATGTTTGCATCATGAAAACGCAATGTTATTTAAGAAGAACATTATGATTTCTAAAGAGCATACCATGTATAAACTGCTCAGTTAATTTGCATGGATAATAATTAGTATTTCATAATTCTTGATTTAATCCTGCTAGTTGAACATTTTTAATTCATTAGTTGTACCTGACTAATATTTCACTGCAGAAAGTGAATTTGCATGCTATTCTATAGTGTTGTGTCATAAAGCTTGATAATTTTCTCTTTCCAAACATTTCTTGAAAACAAATTAACAACTTGGTTTTGTTTTATTTAACAAAGTCTGCATGGTGTTTGATATCAAAATGGTAAACTTTATTCACATTTTCTTCTAATTTTCTATTCTTTAATTAATACTTTAGGGGGAAACCTTCTATTTTAAACTCTTATCTATGATCCCAATAACTTACACTCACGAATATTCACAAGTTCAATTTAAAAAAATTAAAGTTATAAATTATCATGAACTTCTTCTGATTTGCATTATCTACTTAATTAAAATATGTGAAAGCCATTGCTTAAAAATTTATTTACCTAATTTTCACTGAAATAAGAGTTTTTTATTCTGCAAGAATGCATTAACTTCAGGACTAACAGGAATGGATTGACTTTTCTCGAAAGATGTTAAGATGGTGCATCTAATGCCCATTTTTATAGCAGTTAAATTATTTGTAACAATTAATCATCAGCTTTTTCAAAAATATTAATCGGATCTTGTTTATAAGTTACTTGATATAAATTTTCAAATCTAATATAATATTTAATCTGTCCTAAAAAGGTACTTATGGAAGTTTTTATCTTTTTTAAATAACTTCTGATATTGTATATTATTGGGATCTATTGATTGAAAAATTCTATAATATTCGTAATAAATAAAAAAAAATTAAATTTTATAATATAGGAAATTCTCAAATTTGTAATATCCTTGTCATTTTTATGTGGTTAAAAGGTCATTTCTAATGCACAAATTTTTATAGGTACCTGATTTTGATTTTTCAAAGTACTATTTTCGTAACTTATTCAACCGCATGACTGGATTAGATCAAAGTGTGTCAGACCTCATGCATCCAGAATGCTATAAAATACGCTTCAAAGATTGTCACTTTTCTACTGTTTATTCCAGAGATAAAGAGTACTTGTAAGTATACATATACATTATTTTATATGGTACTAGCAGATAACCCGGCGCTGCTCCGGGTCCAGATATTTTGATATGATTCCCACTCCATTTCTTTTTTTCCAAATAGTTTCACTAACTTTTCCCAACAAATGTAAATATCCTTTGAAAACTGTCAAATCTAGCCATTTTATCACCTTATAACAGTATGGTTTTAATGAAAATGCTAGAAGTTTGGAAAACAAAAATTAAACACCAGAATCGTAACTTTTCTTCTTGTGTGTATTTGAATAATAATGGAGGAAAAAGAAAACGTGCAAAAAATGTCCGAATTTACCACTTAAAATTAAATAAATAAAAGTCTTATTCGAATTTTTTTAAAAATTTCATGGTATTTACTCCTTCTCTTTTGTTCTAATTCATCACTGTGCCAAATTTGGGCCCTGTAAGTCAAATAGGTCTGGGCTTGCATAAAGAACAAAAAATAAATAAATAAACAAACATACATGCTCATAAAAAAATTGCTCTATTATATATATAGAAGCTTACAAAAATTTGTATTGTAGAATATAATTTTTTTATAGCGGTATGTTGATCTTAACCCTTTTGTATATGGAATATACATTAAGAAAAAGTATTGTAATCTAAAAAATTTAGACCTATCTACTTTTTTTTTTTTTTGAAATATGGCAGTATGTTTGTTTGATCATGTATATGTAAACCTGATGACTCGATACTAGATGGCCTCCAATATGAGCTAGATAGAGGTATTTAGCTTGTAGATCTCACACCAAAACTGTATATTAATATGATATTTTGAATCAACTTCCATTGATGAGAAGAGATAGATTCTTAAAAGCATATGCAGATTTCATTTATGTGCAGTGAAACTATACAAAAGAGAGCCATATTTAATATGTATAACCTCATGTGTATAACCATTCACACTGAATGAAATTAATATAAATTATTTTAATTATTGCGTATGTTTTTCTATCCTTTGCTATTCCGGCCAATAAAAATATTAAAATCATTTATTTCTGTACAAGTTATCATAGCTATAATTAAAAATAACAGTTTTAAAAGTTGTGAACATTAGAGAAAAATAACACAGGAATTAAACTGGTATCATTAAATAGATCATTTTTGTACTTTTAATATGAACTGGAAATAGTTTTCAGTGAATAACAGTTTCCAAAGTTATCACCAGAAAACATTAAAATTAAAAAATAACAGTGTCAAACAAATGATGGAAAAGGTAATTTTGTTGGCAGTATTTATTTATATAACAGATAGGAAATGTCAGTTTTAACCACACATAATATGTGGCATCTTTATATGGAAGTATAAGGGGATAATAGTAGAAAATACTTTGTAGGATTTTGCTATTTACAGAATTGCTTTTCTGGGAAAGCTATTGTTATATTTACAATTTTCGATAATTTTTTTTTCAGTTGTAAAAGCTAATTTTATTGTATTTGTAAATTTTATATTATTTAAGCCAGTACTGTAAATACTTTTTTCACTGACTGTGTAGTAGTGTTGTTTATAAAGGAGTATGACAGTACTCTGTTGTTTAGATCCAAGTCAAGTCTCGATAACTTACTACATTTCATTTACTTTTGGTATGACAAGAAATAAAATCAATGGACTAATCCAGTGTTCTTAATTAAAAAATTGACTATCTATTGACACAAATGTATTGAATTTAGGGATGTAACAAATAATGATTTGGCTGAATAGTTGTATACCGAATATTCGGCCAAATTTTAGGCCAAATGCGAAATTTATAAAAAAATTTCACTTAATTGTAAATGAAATATTTTTGAAATTTTAAATAAAAAAATTTAAGATTAAATAGAATTGATTTTTTATTATTTATATATTTAAAAAGTTAATACATGTATGTATATTTGTATTATTTTAAATACTTTAATTACAATAAGAAATGAGAAACCCTCATCATTTTGGGATTGCTTCAAAGAAATAATAGTCATCATTGCAGAACATGACAATGACAAACACAGAAGAAAATTTAATGGATAAATTAAAATTACTAGAAGTAAATTCCTATTTTGATAAAGAACTTCTACTAGGTAAGATGGAGTGTCTATTTAGTTGGTGGAAAAATTTCTAAGGTTCGTAAAGTTAGCAAGTTAATACCTTTCAGCACCTGTAAACATTATATGGTGATTGTTTATTTTCTGAAGTTGGTAATATATATGAAACTATATGGAACAGACTTCTATAAATGATATGCAACATTATGAGATGCACTTATGTACTATGCAACTTAAAATTGGATAAATTTTAGATTTTTTTATAATAAATGTACCAGAATGTAATTCTGTGATATTCTTTATTAAATATATTTAAAGCAACACTAAAAAAATTCTATCCTGAATTTATTCTGCTAAATAGCTATTTAGCATTCGGCCAGACCAAATATTCGAGAAAGGGCTGAATATTCCTCATGCTAGATATTCATTATATTCCTAGTTGGTATTATTTGTTTATGAAACCAAACGGAACAGACTTCCTCTGGAAAATGCTAAAAAATTCTTGTTTTTGCATCATAATTTCAGACTTTGCAATGATAAATTATATGTAACTTTATTAAATTCACTTATGCAACTTAAAATTGGGTAAATGTTAGTAGATTTTTTGATAAGAAATGTAGTGAAATGTAATTGTGCAATATTCTTTGTAATATATGTATTTAAAAGCACATTTACAAAAATTATTATCTTGAATATATTTGGTTTAGTATTTGGCCAAAGGGCTGAATAGTTGCTGAATATCCGTTATATCCCTAATTGAAATGTAAATAATACTAATTATTATACAACAATTTTAAGTTACCAGTGTCTGCTCAGGTTTAGTCTTGTCAGTATGAGTTTAGGCTTTACAGTGTATAATTGTAATCAGTTAAATAGTCCTGCATATAGCCTTAATCCATTTAATAGTAACTGATATATTTTACCATAATTTGATTGGATACATCCATAATCAGAAATCTTTGTAACAAAACTATACTGAAAACAAAATTTGTTTAAATTTTTGCATTGTTTGATGTGATGAAGCACATATGTTATTTGCCTGATGTGGTCTCTCGTAGCTTTCTGCACACTGTCAACTTATAACACTGGGCAACAATGAAATTGCTTCTTAGGTGAAAGTACCCAATCCTGAATGAATTTAATGTGCTGAACATGAATATCACATTAAAAAAAGCTGATTGGCTCTCGTTGCAGAGATATTTACGTTTTTTGTAATAATGGTGCTCTAATATAATGCAATATATGCATTATGTTATATATTTTATGACATTTATTATATTATTTAATTACTTAATTATTTACCTTGGTTGAACTGAATGCTCTTGTTCGTGATTTGGATCTGTCCAAAAGCAAAGCGGAGATATTGGCCTCAAGTCTTCAACAGTAGAATCTTCTCGAAGGAAATGTCCGATTGACTTCATTTCGCACACGTCATCTGCTCTTCGAATCTTTCTTTAAAAAAGAAGAAAGTCTTGTGTTCTGCTGCGACATTGGTGGCCTACTAAAAGAACTCAGCATTGCACATGAGCCCAATGAATGGCGGCTGTTTATAGATGCTTCAAAACTGAGTCTCAAGGAGGTTTTGCTGAATAACAGGAAGAGGCTTTCATCCATACCTGTCGCACATGCTGTCTACATGAAGGAGACTTGCCACAATCTGAAACAGCTTTTGGAGATGATTAACTGCAATAAGTATGGCTCGCAGATCTGTGCTGACTTGAAGGTAGTGTCTTTGTTGATGGGTTTGCAGCTAGGATAAACAAAGTACTGCTGTTTTCTTTGTCTATGGGACAGCAGAGCAATCGCTTTGCACTACATCAAGAGAGATTGGCCTCGGAGAGCATCGTTTAAGCCTGAAAAAATGAATGTAGAGCACCCGCCTCTGTCAGAACCGCATAAAATCATCATTCCTCTTTTGCACATCAAGCTTGGTCTTGTCAAAAACTTGGTAAAAGCCATGGATAAGAATTAACCAGCACTCAAGTACCTGCATGAAAAATTCCCTCGACTCAGTGTAGCAAAAATTAAAGAAGACGTTTTTGTGGGGCCTCAAATTAAACAGCTTTTCAGAGACCCTAATTTTGAGAAACTTCTTCAAAGTAAAAAAAAAAAAACAGGTTTGGGATGCTTTCTATAAAGTGTCAACAAACTTCCTAGGGAATGACAAGGCCAAAAACTACAAGGATCTGGTTGAGGACATGTTGGCTTTATTTCAGGATTTCGGTTGCAATATGTCCTTAAAAATCCACTTTTTGGACTCCCACTTGAATTTCTTCACTGATAATTGCGGGCAGGTCAATGATGAGGATGGTGAACGTTTTCATGAGGACATTGCCAACATGGGAAAACGGTACCAGGGGAATTGGTCCACTGCAATGTTGACTGACTACTGTTGGAAGCTCTTCAGAGATGCTCCCCACGTCCTTTACAAGCAACAGGCCAAAAGAAATCGTAAGTCCAAAGCAGATTAAGGTATTCCTAACATGTATTATAATATATGTACATATATACACTTTTCTAAATAATCTGTGCGCATTACAAAACAACCGTAGCCAATTCAGTTGTTTCTTTGTCATATTCGTGTTCAGCACATTGAATTAATTAGGAATTGACTATATTCATCTCAGAAGCAGGAACTTTTTGAAAATTTGTTGCCCAGTGTAATTGACTATAGCTTCAACATGTTTTCATTTTGAAATATACTAACTTTTCTTAAATAGTCTGACATATAATTTTTACATATACTATAATAATATAATTTATACATTGTTTTGTGATTAATCCCTTCAAAAAAAATTTTTTGCAGTATTTAAATTTATGAAAGTATACTATATATTAAAGTCATATCTATTTATTAGTAATGTTAACCTCATGGAAGAAAGTTTCACTGT
>BGPR01041546.1:0-13583 GCA_013235015.1 Araneus ventricosus | reverse complement strand
ATGCATAAAAATAATTTTGCTTTTTATTAAATAAAATTCCACTGTACCAATGGTTTTTTTTTATATATTCTTGTATCGTTTTTTGCTTTCCTTACAGGTATTTGGAAATAATATTCTGTAATTTGTAATGATATATTCTTTAGTTATTGACTCGCCTATAAATAATTTTCATCATTATTCTTGATGCTTATTTTTGTTATAGATTAATTATATTTAACCAGTAAATTCTTCACATTATTAAATAAAATTTTCTTTGCATGATTTTGGAAAAAGTTTATTTGCCTACATGGTATCAAACTGTAGACACATTTTCAGTCGCTGAAATAAAAACTCTTACCTAGATTTGGGCATATTTTTACTTCAACTGATTGTCAGAACATAAAATAAGTTTAACATTACAATTTGTTTCTTTGAAATAATTATAAGGCTTATGTTTTGTTTTCATATTGTTTAATGCCCTAATAAAATTTTGATAGGATTATTTGCACTGAACTAATGTGCAGAGAGTATTCTTAATTTTATTTGGTACTTTTTTCTATTCATTTTCCAATAATTTGTTTACAAAAGTGAATGGGTATGCAAACTTAATCATGATAATTTATGATCCTTTTCATTTTTGTAACACATAAAAGCATGCATTGGAACTTTTTTCTATAATGCACCCAACCATTAAAGTTTTGTTACTGGTTATTCAGATACTTTAGTGTTTCCCAACCTTTTCGCGCCATGCCCCACCTAAGCCTTTCGAAAATTCTTATGCCCCCTATGTAACATATACATAATTTTTAATATTCAAATATTGAATTGTTCACTGAAGAAACTTAAATAATAGGTTTTGGAAAGAAATCACTAGGAAATGGTTGAGAAATACAATAAGAAAATTTTCAAAACATGTAATGGTGAACTTAAATTCAAGTACAAAGCCCATTTTCGAATTGCCCCCTTTGACAATCAAATTGGAGGGCCCCATGTTGGGAAACACTGTGATACTTCCTGCACTATATTTGCACCCGTTACATCAATTAATTACCAACACAATCTATTGTAAAGTTTGCTTTATTTTGTTGCTATAATGAGTGTTGCTTTCATTAACATTTTAACCCTCACACTGATGCAGATTGCCTTTGTTTTATTCGCGAGATTCAAGGGGGAAGTCAAATATTTTATTTTGTCCCGTAATTTAATCGTCCTGAAACATTTTGTTCCAAATGTTCAAATGAAAATAATGATGTTAGATGTTATGAGATCTAATAATTGTGAGTTCTATGATGCATATTAAAATCTTAAACAGACACTGCTCAGCAGGGTCAGGTATTGACCCTGAATTTCTTAAGTTTTTACAGAATAACCAGTCACTTGTCTGACTCTGATTCTTTAATAAATATTGAAATAAGGGGAAGATTATCTTACTTGGAGTAAATTTTAGTAAATCAAATTTTATTTTGATGATTCTATTAAATAGCTGCTGTTTTTGTTTTATATTTCTTTTCTAAGATCTTAGAGCTGTGTATTGCTTCCATTTAATGATTAATTGATGGTTTAACATGCATAAAAGAAATTGTATTAGTGGTAGTAATGCTGTTTGTGGCATAGCATTCTTTCTCCTCCCCCCTCCCAACATTATGAAAAGTTGCCGCTTGGAGATTTTCAAACAAGATAAATATTTGAATTAAAATACTTCAAAATTGAATTTTATCGAAATAAAAATATTTTGTTTCCTGTCAAAAAATTATATTCACACTAAATCAGAGCAATATTTTTATTGCATCTCATTTAAGAGGAACAAACATGGGATATATGCTGATGTACATTTTTTTTTCTTTTTTTTCTTCTACCACTTCAAAACGTTCCCTTAACTATGAGTTAATGATGGCATTAGCATTTAGGAAACAGAAAAAAAAACCTTTTTAGTTAATAATCCTGTAACCATAAGTTATTAATGTCATTAGAATTTTGGAAACTGAAAAATATCACTAAATGTGCTTATAGTTCATACTAGATGTGTAAACATGATCGTCCTTTTGAATTTGCTGTTTTAAAATGTTTATTTAAGGGTGGAGGGAATGAAAACGGAACAGGAGCCACAGAATGAAATGACATAGTTTATTTTTATACATAATACACCAAAATTACACAAGCACTCATTGATTCACCAAGCGGTGAATATCTTGTTTGGTTGAGATTGAAACCAGTTTTGAATAGTGTCTATGACTCTGCTGTCCTAGTAAAAATGGCGACCTTTCAATGCCTTTTTCAGATATGACCTTTCAATGCCCTTTTCACAAAAATATGAAAGTCACATGGTGAAAGATCGGGGCTGTATGGCTGGTGTTCCAACACTGTTCACCCAAACTTCGTCAACTTGTTCCGTATGCGAGTTTTCGTATGTGGTTGCAGATTATCATGGAGCAAAACTACTCCAGAGGACAACATGCCAAACTGGTTGGCCTTGATTGCCTCACACATATGGTAATAGGAGACTCCAACACCTTCTTCCACTAAAAAATGAATAACATCACGTTGCTCTTCTTTAATCGTAAACATGACGCAGAATGAATGACAACCGAATGCATGCCGGATGATACTGTTGGCCGAGTGCCAACAGTATCGCGTGACTCCACACGATTAGGGATTCTGGCAAGTAAATCTCGCAATAAGGGTTGTCTTTCTTACCTCCAACTCTACCTCTAACCACAGTTTTCAACACACTCGCCCAAAAATACACCATATTATATTGATCCACGCTTATACCTCAAAATATTTTCAGACTATAAGAATTTTATGGTTGTCACAATTTTTGTTTTGAATCGATGTATAACTTTTATATCTAACTTGTTATTCGTTTATTCAGGTTATTTACTTGCTTTTTTTGTGAATATCCCGCAGGTTGCTCAGTTATCTAAGTTCCGAGAAGGTGGTGGTCTGGGGATTAGCCTGGAAGGAACTGTTGATGTCGAGGATGGAAAGGAAGTCCGACCTCATCATTATATTCGTTCCATTTTGCCTGACGGACCGGTTGGTGTGAATGGAAAATTGCAGGGTGGGGATGAATTACTGGAAGTAAGTTTTCCATTTCAGCTTCTTTTTTTCATTCATATTTGATTAGATATTGCTTTTCACTGAGGAGCAGCACAAATTTTAATTTGATATTTGTATTTGTTTATATAATCAGTTATTTTGAAATTTTGTTGAATATGAATGACCACATGCAACAAAAGCTAGAACTTTTTTATTATCACCATTAACTTATTTATTTCTCACCATCGACTTCATGCTTTAAAGCGAATTTGTGATTCAACTTAACTTATTTGTATGCTGTGTTTGTATATTCTGGTCTGCATTTAAATTTCAATATTTCTATCTCTAGCCTTAAAATCAGTAACTCTTAAATAATTTCATAATTTGATATTTTGAAAATATGATTTCACATTTTTTTTTTTTAGCTAATAACATTTTTTTTTATTTTGTGTTTTACTAAAAGCTCAAAAAATGACATTAATATACAGTGTCCTTATGCCTTATAAGATGCTGATGCTTCTCCATCATTGTGACTTTTTAAAATTTATTTTTCTGTTATGTGAAAACTTATATAATTCATATCATTTTTGCTAACTTTGTCAGAAGCTTTTAAATGAAAATGAATCTTCACGTATTTGTTCATGGTATCTAGATAAAAAATTTTATTCTTCTTCTCTGCTCTTCTCTGTGTGTGTGTGCGTGCGTGCTTATAGTTTTCTTTTACGGGGGGAGGGGTACAAGCAGATAATGCATATCTCATCATAAATTGAAGGAAATAACGAATTCATTTCAAATTATTAAGCATTGCATTATAAATTACGTTATTCATGATATATTTAATAGTTTTATAAGTATCTTTTCTATACATTTTAGGAATAAAATTAATGTTATTGTTGTATATTATATTCTGAGTTCTTATTTTACTTCAAAATATATGCCTGTTATTTGTTTAGTTACAAAACAAACCATTCAATTGATTTATATACAAATTAGTAAGAAAATTATAGTAAGTTTTAATAAACACTTTAAAGAATGAAAGAATATATATTAAATTTATTGTATTTGCGTCTTTCTATTGTTTGATAGCAAACTGTGCTTGTATTTGAACATTTTGTGAATATTATTGAAGTGCATCATGTCGGACAATTTTCTTTATTAAGCACCTTTCATAAATTTAATTATTTTATTAGAATATTGTGATGTATTTTTCTTGGATTATTATTCTTTTCGGTGAAATCAATTTTCTGTGTAATAGTTGTGTTTGGCTAATTAAAGAAATGGTTAGTTTGAACTTTTAATTCTGTTACCAACCAAAACCAATCAGTACAATGCCTTCCCCTTAAATATGCTGACAAATATGCGTACTCAGATAGAAATTAATGTCAGTGAAAGTTTCAATTTGGATAGGTGAGCTTATTATATTTCAAGTAGATACTCTTTTTTGTAAACTGATGGAGCATGTTTTATCACAGTATGTTCTTTAGTATTTTCATGTACATCTCTTTCATCCAACCACAGCCATTAAAGAACAAGAATTTGTGCATATAAATCTAATGAAATAATTTCGGCTGTCACATAACATGATTAACTTAAATCTCTCCTATTAGCTCAACATATTTTACAATATCTCCACTTTGTTACTACGATATTCTGATATACATCATAAAAATATCATATGAGATTAGCATTTTATGCTAATAGGGTCATAAATAATTGATATTTTTTTTATTAAAGAGATCTGGGTATTTTTTTGCATTGTATAGAATCCAAACTGGGCAGGAAATGTGTATTAGTATTTGAACTAAATTTTGAGGCAATATGTTGTGCATCTAATCAACTTAATGATTTAGATCTTTACATTCAGTTCGTAAAAAAATGTTAGGCAAAATGGCCCTTTAAAATCATGAAATTGGATGAAGATTAGTTTTTATTTTGGCCATGCATAATTTTGATTTAAATTAAATTTATTACACATTATTTATCGAATTATAGCTTGAATGTTTAATCTAATTACAACAAATAAATAAATGGCATAATCTCCAGAAAAGGTTATCTTGCCCTAAATGAATAAAATGGCGTAAGATCATAGCTAAAATGTAAATCTATCAAAATAATATATTAAATCTATCCAAAAAGTAAATTTATTTAAAAAAAGACTAAATATAAATGGCAAAGCAACGAAAACGGACTGCAATTTTTTACAATAAAAGAAAGTTTTATATTCTTATAATTAATATATTAATAATTGATAGGATAGATGTTAGATTTTAAGATTTGATGAGTCAATGAAATTAGTGGCTGTCATTACAGAATTGCAAAATATTTTTAAAAATTATGCATTAAAATATATTTTAAAAATTGTCAAATTTAAGGAAAAAATTGCACAACTAAAAACTGGCATCATTTCAAAGATAATTTTTTTTTTTAATTTTAAAGATAGTATAAACATTTTTTATATATATATATATATATATTTAGCTGTATGTGCTTTGAAACTTTTGAAACTATAACTAGTTATCGTAGAATCGTGTCTGATTTTACATTATGTTTATCGCTTTTTCATTTGAACTTGAATCTCATTTTCGATATATGTTTATACAGTAGAACCCCGCTAATCCGAAATTCCTGTTAATCCAAACCGATTTTATTTTCGAAAATTATACGTAATTGAAAAGATTACCTGAAAAGATTTAAATATACATACTAAAAACAAAAAAGTACTTTTTCAGCATGCATACTTTTGTACACATTGAAGAAACTAATGCAATTCGCCGTAAGATAAGGTCACTTCATACAGGAGCACATCTATTATTCTAATGAAAAGGGGAGACATATTCTCTTTCTAATGCTTTTGAATAAAAGAATTCAAGAAATTGTAGTACTGAGTACTTATAACTTACACTTTTTTAGCACACATCTTTTTCTTTTCTATTTTTATCGGAATTTCGGGTAATCCGAACAGGCACCGGTCCCAATTAGTTCGGATTAGTGGGGTTGTACTGTATTCTCATGAACATCTCACGCATAACAGATAGGCAAAAATCTCCTAATTTAAACCTTTATAAGGCCATTTTATCGCAATACTTCCACTGTCTCACCTCTGGGGCAAGTGGTTACATGGTAAGAAATGCAGCTATTTGATCACATCGCAAGAACGGATAGTTGGATATATGAACTTATTCAATTGATGAGATGACCACACTGGAAAGGTGATTGGCTAAAAATATAAATGGACCACTGCTAGGGTGAGTGGCTGAAACATATTCAGAGGGTCCTACCCCTTGGCTAAGGTGAGAGGTACCTGTTTGCCACTCAACTCTTTCTCCTATTGAATAAATATTCATTTTTAGTTTTGTTACAGGTGGCACTTCAAATGCACGTTACCTAACAGACTGTTAAATCTTAATCTTCTGAATTGTCTGTTTGAATGAAAGATTAAAAGTATTTCATGCATTTTAGGTATTTATTTAACTTCGTCAAAAGGACCACTTCATTTTTCATGACAATTAATTTTTAACGTATAAACAAAATTTTTCACATTAAAAAAGACTGCTTTGGAAGTATTATCAGATCATCTGCTATATTTGATTTTGTTATTACTGTGATTAATATAACCTATTGCCATATCATGACTCGATTTCCCAAAAATCCCTGCATAGTTTCTCAGATTTAGGTCCTTAGAACTTAAAATCACCCCTCGTTTGAAAGCTTATATGTGTGCGTGTACCAATTTTCAGATGTCATCTCTTTTGAAGAAGATAACTCGAGAAATTTTGATTGGATATAATATCAGGGTGGCGACAGAACTGGGATATCGGGGAAAAGTCAGGGAATTTTATCGATCTGGAAAAATCAGGGAAATTCGTGAAAATATCTAAAAATCAGGGGAAATTAATAGTTATTTGTTACTTGAGTTATTATCTATAAATTAGTATCTTATGTTTAGCATTACTTGTAATAATAAACGGAATTTTTAAAAAAAACTTATATTCATATATAAAAGCATAAGTTTTTGATTAAAGCAATGAACTTCTTATGATTTGTTAAAGAATAAAGATTTGAAGTAATATTTTTGGAGTTTCTCTTGTTTAAATCTTTGATAAAATATATATTATTAGGTACTTATAATTATACTATTTTATATTTATGCTGCAACATGTTATTCTGGTACTCATGCAAAGAGCACTAATTAGTTAATGAACTGTTTTAAAGTTTTGAGCAAAGATCGTAATAAACTTTACTGTTAATATAATTTAACTTGTGTTGCAAAGAGTAGTTTTAATGTTTCTGAGAATTCTTATGCAGTTTTAGAAGCAAAGTATTTTGTTAAAAATTCCAGTATTTTTTGCATGTAAGAAATATAATATACTGTTTTAATATATTTTTTAGAATGTTCATTCTATTTTTTAAAAATTAAATTTCATAAAAATATATTATTTTTTTTCATATTAAATAACTTGTAAAAGTGTTTTTAATAATGTATATTGTACACATACAATGATTCTGAGTAGGTAGAAAGCCAGGAAACTAATATAATTAGTTGCCGTAAATGAGGGAAATGTTGTAAGTTTAGTCAGGGAAAAGTCAGGGAAATTTTTTTCACAGTTTCTGTAGCCACCCTGAATATGTAAGAAATATTGGGTAGGATATACATGTTAGAATCTACGTTCACCTTCCAGTTTTCCAAGATGATTTTTTTTTCTAGTGCAGCATCTATGCCAGCCTGCAGGCTGAGGAAAAAAAATTATAATAGTACTGTAAATAATATCTTTAATATACATGTGGCAGCCTTTTAACTGTTTCGCCTCTTCTGCATTTCAATAATTTCTTTCTACATAAATCGATGATGTATGTTCATTGGCATTTTCCAGGTGAATGGTGAAAAATTGCTCGGAATGAATCACCATGGCGTGGTTGCAACCCTGAAAGAACTGCCTCTCCATGTGAGGATGGTGTGCGCACGTCGCAAAGCTGCTGAACGAGAAGTTTTTCCGTCCTTCAACCAGGCCAACTTCTCTAATCCGTACCACATGGAATACGACCTGTCGACTGTCCCGGATTTCATGGGCCGCGGCATGCTGTCTGGGCCTTTTGGTGGCAGCCTTACCTCCCTCACTCCTACTTCTGAGCGACTAGTCAAAGCGAAATCAGACGGCTCCTTAGCTATTGGCACGGCAGCTTCTTCCCCTCCGATGGAGGCTGCGCTCTCAAAATTAAAATCTAGATCTCTTGAACCTCTGACTGGGCTGGCCATGTGGAGCAGTGAGCCTCAAATCATTGAACTCATGAAAGGAGACAGAGGATTAGGTTTTAGCATACTCGACTATCAGGTAAGTGGCATGCCTCTTCCCCAGTAGCACAAATATATTGTACAATATTGAACAACATTTTCAATATTGTATAATTTTGTACAATATCACATAATATTAAATAATATTGAACAATATTTGCAATATTGTACAATATCACATATTATTATATAATATTAAACAATATTCGCAATATTGTATAATATTGTACAATATTACATAATATTATGTAATATTGTACAATATCACATACTATTATATAATATTGAGCAATATTTTACAGTATCGTGCAACTTGTTGTGCTACCTGGGTTCGAGTACAATCAGGATTGGGATGAAGATAAATTGGAACTAACTTGTTAAATAATTCAGAATTATATAAAATGTAGAATACTGGCATTAATGGTACTGACTGACAATATTCTTTCATTTGTCAAACGTTGTTTTTGAATATTGATAATATCCAATGCCTCTCGTGTAATTTTTCAAATTCTCTAAATTAAAAATATTTAACTTAATATTATTTTAGTTAATATTTTATATTATTAATTTAGTTAATATTTAGCCTCTACATTTTGAACAGATAGTTTAATTGCTTAACTATTTAAATTATAAGATTTATATACATAAAGAGATGTGAATTGCTTAAATTCCATGTTAGGAAAGTTAATATAGTAGCAGATTTTTGTATTTTCAAATTTTTATTCATAAGCTTATACATATCATTGTCTAGATAAGCATAATATCATTGCTTCAGTTATTTAAAAATCATAGGTGCATTTCAATACATATTATTTTTTAATGAAGTTAAAGTCGACCATATGACTTTTTGGTCAGATGGTAATAGTTCTCATGTAAATTGTGTGTGAGAATTTCAAAGTAAAGCAGAATTTAATACTACAAAAAATTCGATGAAGAGTTGATTCAATCATGAGAGTTATTTAAATATACTTTCTGTTCTACATTTAATACAAAATTACTGCAGTAAACAGAGTTCTTTAAAACTTCTTACGTGGCATCTTTTAGTTAAATAGATTGAGCAATTTTACGCAAGGCAATTTCCATGACGTTTATTATCCATATCATCTTACTTGGCATGAACATCATAAATTTAATTCCATAGTGAACCATGTTATATTTTAATGAATGCTTTTGTATTTATTATTCTCCTGTATTTAATAATATTTATTTCTTGCTTTTTGTTTATCAACTTTATTAATATAGCATAAATAAAGAATGAACTTAATTTTAACAAAAATTTATAAATTCCTCATTTTAAGGCTAGTGTTATTTATTTATGAAAGGAAGGACCATAAATAACTTAAAAAATTTGCTAACACTAAAACCACTGATTAAAAATTCTATGAATCAAACAAAAGATTTCAGAATATGCTACAGTAAGGCTGCATTAGGAAAGCAGTAAAAAAATTAATTTATTATAAATAAAATAAAATAAATTTTTCTTTTATTTAAATTAAATATTTTTTCTTTCCATATTTGTAAAAATTGAAGAAAGACCTATTTATGTTAACCCCTTAACAGTTTTTCCAATCTTCACTTGTGCATCGATTTATGTCATTTTTAAACTTGTATGATTGGCTTAATTTTAGCTTATAACTGGATACAAAAACGACCCTGGTCATCCATCATCATATCAAGTGTTGTATGGACAAGTAGTTGGATCAATGCGACAATGCATTTCCAAAACAGAAGAGGGACATTTAATTAGATGGTTCAAAAAACTACACTGTTTGGGGTTAATGCTCAAAAATAATGCAAATTCAAAAATTGATTTATGCATTATTTTTCATATTCTACTGACATATATCGAACATACTGAATAAAAATTATCTCTTAATGATACTTAAAATTGCATTCCCCCCCCTTCCAAATAGTTATTTTGTTTAAGTGCACAACTTATATTGCCTGTGCTGGAAAAAAATTACTTTGTACTAGTTGTTTTGTAACTCCAAGCCATTTTTTTCCTGTGTATTTATAATATATAAATTTGCAAAGTTTCAACCTCAGATGGCTATTTACTTTTCAGAAACTATCTGAAATCAATAAAGTTAGTGTATGAAACTCCTTTTTATGCCAAACATTCGTCCTTGAGATCAGTTTTTCTCTTCTCTTCCAAATGAGAATGTATTAAAAATTTCATTGAGCATCTCTTATCCTTCTGTTTCAGAAGAAATTTTCTCACTGTATTATTTTGATATGAATACTGCTATAAATTCTAAAATATTTTCATTTTGATTTCCTAAATGTGTATTTCCTCTTAATATAGAGTTTTATTTGCAGCTTTTACTCATGTATATGAGAGATTCCCATCTATTGATTGAACTTTTGAAACTCCTTGTCTTTAGCCATTCCTTTCATTGAACCTCCTTATATTACAACTTTCCCAGATAGCATGCACACTTGCAGCAAATGTGATTTTTCTTGATTTTAGCTTGTCATGACAAATTTAATGCGACAACTTTGCAGCAAACTTCCTGCAAAGTAACAAAGCATAATCGATCACCCTCCTTGCAATGCAAGTTTGCTGTAAATTTGACACGCCACACTTACACACCACAACCTGGATGCAGCATATATCTGGTTTTGATCTTTGTCTCTATTTTAAAAAACATTCAATTTTTAATAGCATCTCCTAGACTGTCTTTCTTTTTATTAATTCATTAAATCAATGATAATTTGAAAAAAAAACTGACTAGGTCTTTTTATAAAAAAAAATTACTTTTGAAAAATTCTCTATTTTTTTACTAAATATAGAACTCGCACTTTAAAGAAAAAAAATATATTGCCTTTTTCTTAATGTTAAAATTTTAACGTCCATAAACAAAATTAAACCTAAAAAACCAGTCAATGTTTGTTGAAAAATAATAATTTACTTTGTGTCCCATATTTTTATAAGAAATTACTTTTGAACCCTGATTTCATAACTTATTCTACTAGCAAAACGTTTTTTTTTAGCGAAAATTGCTCTATCTTTGACTTCAAATTATATTATCAACTCAAAATTTAAAAAAATAATGAAATCAAGAAGACAGTTTAAAATAAAACGTGTAGATGCATGATGTATTAGCGCAGTCTATCTTTGGCAATCGAAGTCTCGCTAGCTGAGTGGCTAAGGCGACAGGTTAGGGAGCCAGTTGTCAGGAGTTGAAATCCAAGGTTCGTTTGCATACTCTGTTTTTGCTATAGTTTGTAATGAGTTTGTTGCGACAAGCTTGCTGCAAGTTCGACGTGTGGTGACTTCGTTGTTTGCGTTAACTTGCTGCAGTCTTGTTGTGAACTTGCAGTCTTGCCGTGTCAAACTTGTTGCAAGCTTGCAGAGCAAGACTGCTGCAAGCTTGTTGCAAACTAAAATTGCTGTATGGGTTATATTGTATTGTAACAGCCTTGAATGTTTTGTAAGTTAAGAGCACCTTAAATTGAAAGCGAGAAAATTTCCCTTCTAGGATCCCATGAACCCCAATGAGACTGTGATAGTTATCCGAAGTCTGGTACCCGGCGGTGTGGCCCAGCAAGACGGACGTCTCATTCCTGGAGACCGACTTCTCTTTGTCAATGACATTAACCTAGAGAATGCTAGTCTCGATGCTGCAGTGCAAGCGCTGAAAGGTGCACCAAAAGGGGTGGTCCGCATAGGCGTTGCCAAGCCCCTCCCCCTGCCCGAGAGTGGACAGAGCGGACAGGTGAGTGATGCCTTTGTCTCTCGGGTGGGTGGGGGGGCAGGCAGTTTGGAGGGAGGAATGCCTTCTGCTTTGGTCAAATCTCAGAGTTTCTGATAGCTGACCCTCTGCGCCAAGAAAGAATTCAACTTCTAGTAGATTTTTTTGATTCAATAAAAGCCGAGTACAAAGCGTTTCACTCTAGAAGACAGTTTGTAGGTTTCAATTAACTGGCAGCTATTTACTATGACTCTTCTACCATAGAATATTTATCTGACTTTACTCCTTTTGGAGTGTATAAAGCAATGATAATTTTGTGGATTGAATTTAATTTAGCAATTTTTACATTATTGCCTACTTTTCTGTACAGAATGTTATATATTTTTACTTCGTGTACATAACTTCTTGAGACACTTACATTTTTAATTTAGGATCACTTCAGAGGACTTTATCGAGTAAGAGTTGAACGGCATTTAAAATACTAACGTCACTATTTTAAAATTAAACTTGAAGTTTTTCACTTAATATATTGACTCTTCAGCACACTTTACACATAGAGTAATTAATGATTAGATAGAAAATCTACTTCAAGTTCATCTTTCTTAGGATGCATATGACATGTAGTATGTTAGAGTGAAATTCTCCTTGTCTCTTTTTAACCCTGCTTTTGTAGCTTAATGGATTTTGTTTCTTGCTGATGCATACCTGTGTTCAATCCATGATATATTTTCTGCAAATTTTTTTATTGTGCAAATCAAAAATTATACCGACAGATGTTAAATATCCTCTTATTTTTCTGACATTAGTTTTGCTGTAGCAATTTGTCTGAATAGTGTTAACTTTTGTTTTGTTGTCGAATTTGAAAGCATATTTGTAACACAAGTGTTTCAAAAATTTGTGCTCAATCTGCCTAGTGACTGTGCAAGATTTTACTGTCCCGTGCAATGTGATAACGCAGAGAGGCTACTTAAAATATGACCTTAAATCTGTATTAATAATGTTATGAAATTGAGTATATACTATGTGTTTTCAAATGCAGTATTAATGTTTAAAAACTCAAACATGATCATGGAGTTTAAATTCGTGATCAGCTGTGATAAGCAGAAAAAATATTTCCCTTTGGGCGCACATGTCTGTTGTCTTGTAATAAAATGATTTTCACATTTTTCGAGCTGCATTTATTATTCACTGAATATAATGCATTTTTAATTATTTTTTTTCCATCTTCATTTCTTGAGCAATAATAGTTTGGTAATATTTTCTTTGAGCTGTTTTCTTACACCTTGATAAAGGAAAGAAGAAAAAATTCTTTAAAAAAAATTGTCATTCATTTTTTCAAATATGAAATGAATTTGGAATAATAAGAAATTTTAATGTTAAATAATGAAAAGAATTTAAATAATTGGTTTTGCTTACCATGGCATGAGTTTACTTTTTTTAATGACTTCTAAAACATGTGCTGCTATCTAATTTTCAGTTCCTATGTAATTCATTATCATTCTGTAGTTGCAGCTTACCCATAATTTCATTTTTTTGCAATTTTTTATATACTTTTTGTAGAATACTCTGCTGATTCATAA
>BGPR01041545.1:0-13583 GCA_013235015.1 Araneus ventricosus | reverse complement strand
GTTCACTTGGCGACATTTGCGCCAAATCGCTTCGCTTGGCGACTTGGCTCGCGTTTAGTTCATAATTGGCGACATTTGTGCCCGGCTAATGGAAAAGTACCAAAATCTTTAACCCTTTGCACTTGGAAAAAGTAATTAGATGGATAATTGTTCAATGTATGTAGTGTTCATTTTAGTTCTTTGAGACACAGTTGTATAAAGTTTTTTTTTTCTAATTAATCTGTAATTTCTTACAAATTAATAGGTATTTCCTTTTTAACTATTGAAATAAGGAACTGTCAAAATGATGCACTGTCTAGAATGGTGCCCGAAAGGAGCCTCTTGGGTACAAAGGGTTAATTTTTTCTTTTTTTTCTCTTTGATATCCTTGTTAAATATTGATATACCTAATCATATTCAAATCAAACAGATAGACATCTAATGCAATTCCAGTGTCAGGGCAAAATTCATTGAGATTGAAGTGGCTGAATTTAAGATTCTCCAAATTTTGAATGTGAAATGATTTTCTGGTTTCAAAGTACTCATCTTCCTTTGCAATTATTTATGCTTTTGGCAGTAAGCGTAAATAACTGCTTCAGAAGCTTGAATTCAACTGCTTGATTGAAGCTTAAAACTGCGTGAATAAAATAAATCTAATAAAAATCCAGAACTACAGAATTCTCCATTTTTCTCCATATTCAGGACCATTTTGAAAGTAATCGGAGCAAATAAGATTTCTTCCAAAGTTGAAAAATTAATAACAAAGATCTGTTATCAATTACCAGGGGTAAAAAACATTAATATTACTTTCTTTCTCTTTTATATTTTATTCTATAAAATAAGACTTCATTTCTATGAAAATTCTAGCTTGTTGTTTTTCCAGTCTCCATAACTTATTTACATTAGCCCCATCAGCATTTGGGCTTGACATGCTTGTTATAGATCTTTAAAAATTATTTTAAATGATGAACAAACAACCTGAATAATTTTTTGCTATTATATTTATTTTTTTATGAAAGTTTAATTAATTAAATTTAATGAAAAGTTTTCTTTTTCAGGCAGAAACTGGATTAGTGTATGTGAAAATCCATTGCCCTTGGGAAGTTCTTAGTCGTTATGGTGAAATTCTGAAATTCAAAATGCCAATGAAAGAGGTTAGATGCCTTAGAATAGTACTTGATTATATAACTTTTATTCATAATCAATAAAATCTGTATCAAAAAGGGAAAATAATATTGTTGCAAAAATCATCTAGTGTGTGCATGTGAATGCAGTCCAACAAAGCAGGATAATAAAATAAATGACTCTTTATTTTACGAATATTCCAGAAAAATGAAACGTAGCATGGGTAACAAAACGAAGCAGCACTTTTTGTAAATTAGTAACTCAAACAGGCAGCAGATCACTATTAAACATCAGTCACAGCACTTTCAATAGCACTCATTGTCTATCAGTTCACTAACTTGCACTGCTGATCAAACTCCAACTGACTGATTATTTAAAGTAGCTTGGTATTTATACTTTTTCCGACAGGATGTGTCATCACATAGAAGTCTCTTGAAGGTTCATCATATTTCTGCTCCTAGTAGAGATAGGATCGTAATTCCGGCATTTTCTGGAAGCTTCGTTTTGTTGCCACATCACCAAACCAAGGTCAGGGTTCATTGACTCGGCTTCTGGTAAAACATCTGTAAAACTTTCTTTCTTGTCATAAGATTAGAATGTCAGGGAAACAACTTTACAGCTTCGTAACAATATCTATCCATACTAAGCAAGCATTTTAAATAAATTATAGCATATGGTAAAAGATAAGTATTGCTATAATAATAGCCCAAATCTCTTGGTAACACTCTGACGTCACCAACAATAAAACTCGCGCCGTAGCACTGCGAGACGTTAAAAAGCATTATTTCATTGTTGGAGAACCTAAATTTCATTAATTTTTAAATTTAAAAGAGTAATTGTCGTTCTAATTTCAAATTTAATAGCTCTAAAATAGTGAAATAAAATTTTCTATCGATTAATATAAAATTTATCTCGCTATGATCAATAGTTTCCGATAAATTTTAAATTGTATTAATCATATATTTAAAATTAATTTCCGTTTTTTAATAGAAAGTAGTAAATTACATCAGTGGTATATCATGTGCATGATATAGTTTGGGCACCACGATGCATCTAATTATATAGTGCAATCGTGATGATATAATTTGATAAAATTTTTTGGTAACATTAAAATTTACACAAAGACATCTGAAGTACAAGGAAAATTGTTAAACAACGAAAAATACTTCACACTGAATGTTGTTTACTAAAAGGTTTTTGAATAAAGAAATATGTAAATAATATGTAAATAAAAAAATATTTCCTGTCATAGTGCATATGTTTATTTTATTTGTTTTCAATCAATGTTAAACATTTCTCTCAAATATATATCTATTTAAACACATCAGATTTGACGGGAAATCTCTCAAATGAAGATGCAATTTGCACCTGTCATGGTATGACAGGTAATTTTCTAGTTTTTATATAATTATGGTTTGACAAAATCTCAAATATCTTCTTAAAATGGGGATTTTATTGAAGAAATGAGAAATTGCATTCCTGTCATTTCAAGTATTAGATGATAAGACCTATCCTTCCTTTTGACTGTTTGAGTAGTTATCTATTCTCGTCTAACCTCATTTGCAATAATGCTAGCCATCAAACTTGTGAAGAGATGGAAGATAGTTAAATTAAGCTGTCTATAGGGTGATTAGAGTTACTTGCAGATCAAATATCCTAATAAGTTAGTGGTCTGATGTATGTACCAGTTCATATTCAGAGGGCAAAAAAAATTCTGATACATTTGTACCTCCCAAAAGAAAAAAGTGAACTAATTTTATTATAGATTTGTTGCTTCATTTATTTCTATTTGGAATATATTTAAAGTATATTATTCTTTTATAAAGATAAATGTATTAAAACTGAAATATCCTTGTATTTCCCCAAAAATTTGGAGTATATTATGGGCCTGTATACAAACCATAATTTCACTATCAGATTATTTTTTGTATTTTTGGTAAGGTAAAAAATTCACTTTATTTATGTTGTTGTGATGATTTATACTGTTTTATGTTTTTTTATCCAATACTTTTTGTATTAGTTTTTTTATGGTAATATGGTAAGTATTTTATTTTGAATGTTTGTGATTTTGAAAAACTAACTTAAAATTAAGTCTGATTTCCAACTAATGAAAATTGGGTACTTACATGCTATTCCATTAACCAAGTATGTTGGCATTCTGTCATATTTTTTTAAAGAAGTAAAAGTGTAACATAGTATATGCACCGTATTGTTGGCTTTACACATGTGTAGACAAATCATTCAGAACCCTAGATAATGCATATGATAGCCATTTCTTAACTTGTACCGTATAGATAACACTATTAAAAGCTTAATTTGTAGTATTCTTAAGTTTATTGCCAATATTCTGGTTCCATTGGAATAGTAGTGAGTACCAAAGTTTGTTTTATTAACCTGATTTCAATGATTGGTTTTCCTTCCTAGAGCTTGTTTGAATTGCCTAAAAGAACTTCAGATAATGTAAGCATGCCTGTTTTTTTCCATACTCATATAATCTTTACTGTACTACTTTAACCTTACCTTTTTGTGTTGTGTTTTGATTAGGCACATGGGTGATGTATCATTCTGGCACTTTATCATTGTCTTTTTTCTACTTTTTAAAATAAAAAAAAATGGATATATAAAAGTAAAGGTATTCAAATATAATAGAATTTACTGAGAGGATGATCACACATAATTAGTTACAAAAGTTCTGCACTATTATTGATAGGTGATGACTAAGTTTTCACTCAATGTCACTCTCCTGCTCTGCCAACAGCTGATTTGTGCTGCTTTTCACAGCAGTCACATGACATTACACCACTAACACGTCCCCGTGCCTAGAGTCGTAGTGAGTCTGTAAGCGGTTAGCAGCAGCCACAATGACAGATTGCCAGTCATCATGTGGGTGCCTTAACATATGGTTCAATGGGTACTTAGTCAGGCTAAACTTAAATCAGTGACACATATGGAATCCATTCTGCATTGGGAGAAGACTTAAACATGAAGTTGGTTTCAAAAAGAGGGAGAGTTTAACTATCTTTTGCAAGAAGTTAGCGATATCTTTTGGACATCATTAGAGCGCCTCTAATGGTATTCACATTCAACTTCATTAACTTGTAAAGAAACTTGAGAAGTCATCTGTGCTGCACAGATATGGTTAAAAAAGTGAATAATGCACTAAAATACCTCAACACTATATATTCACAAAATAAATACAAATGATCAATGTTGATAATAAATTGAACTCAAATGTTACATTTACATCAATATTAATAACAAATGTAACAATAGTAACAACATAATAAGATGGAGAGGGGTTTCTAGTGTGTCTCCATTTAGTGGCTGACTTTTTGAACTAAAAGTATACAATGTAGTAAAAACTATTTTAAAAAATCATGTGAAATTAATCTATGCATTATTTGCTTTCTTAACAAAAGTTGTATGTTATTTTTTAATAGGTGCTTGTTAGGCTGAAAATGAGCAGTGCTGCAAGTGCATACTCCTCAAGAGAAGGCAATTTTAAAAAAGCAACTTAATTTCTAAGTAGCCCCAAAGTTTTAATTTCAGTGTCAGATATGAACTTTGTTTCATTTAAAATTACCAAACATTGCCAGCATTGCATTTAAAACATACTAAAATGTTGTAAGTTTCTTTTACTTTTGCTAACAAAAAATTAAGGAAATGTATTAAACCAGATGTGTTTCTGTAGAGGCAACTTAAAAGTGACCCACCCCCCAAAAAAAGAAAAAGGTAGGAAGATTAGCAAGAAAAACAAATCTAGAGGGTGAATGCAAACCTTGAGTGGGAGGCATAATAATAATAATAATAAAAAAGGTCGTCTGAGCAACACCAAACCAGAGCTGTGAAGATCTCAGCTTGGTCTGTCATAGATTCAAGGGGAGAAAATATGCTTTTCACCTTCCAATGTATAACTTAGTTATGGGCAATGAGTGAATTTTGATTTTTTTTTTCCAGTGGTGTTTGGTGTGCTGCCCCACCCTATGTTTCTCCTTCTTGATTCATTTTCTATCTTCAATTTTATTAATTTGTTTTGCATTTTCTTTGATAATTGAACTCTTGGCGTGTAGAAATAAGCATAAAGATGAAAACAAAAATAAAGTTTACATAACATAAGATGAAAACAAAAATACAAGTTTTTAGAATAATTGTGAGGATGCTGCATCCCAAATGTATGAGGTGTTACTGTTCTCCGGTGTTTTTCTTTTTATGATAAAAGAAGAAGAAAAAAAGCACTAGAGAGACTAGAATATATTTTTAAAGGGGGAATTTTTGTCCCTTTACTGTTAGCTCAATAGAAACTGTTGCGGAATATCGACTCAAAATGTCACTTTACTTTTAGTGAATATAGCAGTCCACAAAATTAGTACAACAACCGTGTGCTAAAATTCAGTAAACTTGGATCTTGAAGTGAAAAATCATTTATTTTTCACCTCTAAGTTGTATTTAGAGCTCATTCTGATTGTTATAGAAACTTATCATAATCTCCAAAATTTATGACATTTGTTTATCAATTTGTATGAAATGTAATTGTGAATTTGTAAATTCCATGTGAATTAATTACATATGTTTTGTGATTGTCACTAATGTGCCTAGTCAATAACTTATTTTTCTAATCTATTGAACTTAAGCTTTTTTTTTTTTTTCCAACTTTTTTGTTTATTTGGAAAAAGTATTACTTTTAGACTTGATTTATTTCATCCTCCAGAAAGCACTTAAAAACAGAAATCTTTTTATCACATTTTTTTATCATTATCAACACTTTACATCTATTTTTACATTTTTCTAAAAGTAAAATTCCCTGCTACTATAAGACATTTTAAAACTGTTGTTTGTAATATTTCTGAGTGTCTTTGGATATAAGTATTAAAAAATTACTTTGCTATATTTTACTACAACCTATATACTTTAGATGCTTTATATAAAATTATTTTATTGTTTATGTGAAAAAAATGTATCATATTCCTAATTCCTTCATTGCAAAAAATTAGATTTATCTGTTACTGTAATTTCCAAACAAATCATGCATAATCTCAAGTCACTATAATCCTTACTCATTAATTATGTGTCACTTCAATTTCTAAAAATTCAGTCATTCTTTTTGGCTTCTAATTTGTTAAATATGCAACGCAACACTTTTATATTAAATGTAGAAGTTGTAGGTTAGAATTTCCAAATAAGTAGTAAATATTTATTTATTTGAAAACTCTAATCTGACACATCTCAACACATGCTCTTTTTAATTTTGAAAAAAAGTTATTAATCTTAAAAAGTTTTATATCTAAAAATATTCTTAGTTATTATATCAATATCTGTGTGCATATAACCAAACATTCGATGAATATAAAATTTTGTTTATTAAGACTCATTCATTGACCATTATAAGTTATTTTCAGTTTGTTAATACAGTTGATATTGGAAAATTTTAAAATCTGCTTGGGTACTAAAATCTTTCTATTTCTTTCAAGCATTTTACTTTTGTCACAACTTTTTAATTTTGGAATTATCATTCATTATAAAACATTAAAAAATTGTTCATTCCTTATCAAATTTTCACTACCTGCATTTAACATCTTAACTGTTTTGGCGTACTATAAGCATTATAAGAGTTGAAAATAGACCACTTGAAGTTTAGGAAGCATGATATTTTCATTTAACCTGAAAAAGGGAGAGCAGATATTATTATTAAATACAATAACTTCAATGCATTGCAAATATGGCTACTTTAAAAAAAATTATATTTCCCTCTGCAGATTTACTTTGCTTACAATGTGACATAAGCAAATGAAGTGTAAGTATTAATTAAACTTGTCTTTTTATTTATCCGAAAAACATTTGGTCATGAATAACCCTGCCTGCAGTAATGTATTGTAAAATAACAAGAGCCAAAGCATAATGAAATTACTGAATGACATGCTTAAATATGAAATTGGATTTTAGAAAAATGCCGGTACTTTAATGACTCCATAAATATAAATGAGTCAACTAGATGTATTCTAAATGAGTTTATTTTAATGTTTATTAAATAGTTCTAATGTTTAATTATTAGTGTTTCTCCTTTAGGCACATGTGAATAATTTATTATGTATTTAAAAGATTTCACTAAATAAGTAAATGCAGTTTTTAGATAAATGAATCACTATTAAAAATATGTATTATTAAATAAAACTTTTAAATGGGAGGCAGCACTCAAACATTTCAGTTTTTATATAAATTTAGACTTTTGCTTAGAATTATTTTCCATTATACATTCCATTAATTAATGGATGGTTAATGAATTTCAAAACGGTTGTTTCTTTTATACAAAATATATAGATATGTATTCAGACTTTTATTTTATTTTTTAAACGTAAGCTATTCCTGCCATGTCTGTGAACTGTAACATAATCTTATTATGTTTGCATCATGAAAACGCAATGTTATTTAAGAAGAACATTATGATTTCTAAAGAGCATACCATGTATAAACTGCTCAGTTAATTTGCATGGATAATAATTAGTATTTCATAATTCTTGATTTAATCCTGCTAGTTGAACATTTTTAATTCATTAGTTGTACCTGACTAATATTTCACTGCAGAAAGTGAATTTGCATGCTATTCTATAGTGTTGTGTCATAAAGCTTGATAATTTTCTCTTTCCAAACATTTCTTGAAAACAAATTAACAACTTGGTTTTGTTTTATTTAACAAAGTCTGCATGGTGTTTGATATCAAAATGGTAAACTTTATTCACATTTTCTTCTAATTTTCTATTCTTTAATTAATACTTTAGGGGGAAACCTTCTATTTTAAACTCTTATCTATGATCCCAATAACTTACACTCACGAATATTCACAAGTTCAATTTAAAAAAATTAAAGTTATAAATTATCATGAACTTCTTCTGATTTGCATTATCTACTTAATTAAAATATGTGAAAGCCATTGCTTAAAAATTTATTTACCTAATTTTCACTGAAATAAGAGTTTTTTATTCTGCAAGAATGCATTAACTTCAGGACTAACAGGAATGGATTGACTTTTCTCGAAAGATGTTAAGATGGTGCATCTAATGCCCATTTTTATAGCAGTTAAATTATTTGTAACAATTAATCATCAGCTTTTTCAAAAATATTAATCGGATCTTGTTTATAAGTTACTTGATATAAATTTTCAAATCTAATATAATATTTAATCTGTCCTAAAAAGGTACTTATGGAAGTTTTTATCTTTTTTAAATAACTTCTGATATTGTATATTATTGGGATCTATTGATTGAAAAATTCTATAATATTCGTAATAAATAAAAAAAAATTAAATTTTATAATATAGGAAATTCTCAAATTTGTAATATCCTTGTCATTTTTATGTGGTTAAAAGGTCATTTCTAATGCACAAATTTTTATAGGTACCTGATTTTGATTTTTCAAAGTACTATTTTCGTAACTTATTCAACCGCATGACTGGATTAGATCAAAGTGTGTCAGACCTCATGCATCCAGAATGCTATAAAATACGCTTCAAAGATTGTCACTTTTCTACTGTTTATTCCAGAGATAAAGAGTACTTGTAAGTATACATATACATTATTTTATATGGTACTAGCAGATAACCCGGCGCTGCTCCGGGTCCAGATATTTTGATATGATTCCCACTCCATTTCTTTTTTTCCAAATAGTTTCACTAACTTTTCCCAACAAATGTAAATATCCTTTGAAAACTGTCAAATCTAGCCATTTTATCACCTTATAACAGTATGGTTTTAATGAAAATGCTAGAAGTTTGGAAAACAAAAATTAAACACCAGAATCGTAACTTTTCTTCTTGTGTGTATTTGAATAATAATGGAGGAAAAAGAAAACGTGCAAAAAATGTCCGAATTTACCACTTAAAATTAAATAAATAAAAGTCTTATTCGAATTTTTTTAAAAATTTCATGGTATTTACTCCTTCTCTTTTGTTCTAATTCATCACTGTGCCAAATTTGGGCCCTGTAAGTCAAATAGGTCTGGGCTTGCATAAAGAACAAAAAATAAATAAATAAACAAACATACATGCTCATAAAAAAATTGCTCTATTATATATATAGAAGCTTACAAAAATTTGTATTGTAGAATATAATTTTTTTATAGCGGTATGTTGATCTTAACCCTTTTGTATATGGAATATACATTAAGAAAAAGTATTGTAATCTAAAAAATTTAGACCTATCTACTTTTTTTTTTTTTTGAAATATGGCAGTATGTTTGTTTGATCATGTATATGTAAACCTGATGACTCGATACTAGATGGCCTCCAATATGAGCTAGATAGAGGTATTTAGCTTGTAGATCTCACACCAAAACTGTATATTAATATGATATTTTGAATCAACTTCCATTGATGAGAAGAGATAGATTCTTAAAAGCATATGCAGATTTCATTTATGTGCAGTGAAACTATACAAAAGAGAGCCATATTTAATATGTATAACCTCATGTGTATAACCATTCACACTGAATGAAATTAATATAAATTATTTTAATTATTGCGTATGTTTTTCTATCCTTTGCTATTCCGGCCAATAAAAATATTAAAATCATTTATTTCTGTACAAGTTATCATAGCTATAATTAAAAATAACAGTTTTAAAAGTTGTGAACATTAGAGAAAAATAACACAGGAATTAAACTGGTATCATTAAATAGATCATTTTTGTACTTTTAATATGAACTGGAAATAGTTTTCAGTGAATAACAGTTTCCAAAGTTATCACCAGAAAACATTAAAATTAAAAAATAACAGTGTCAAACAAATGATGGAAAAGGTAATTTTGTTGGCAGTATTTATTTATATAACAGATAGGAAATGTCAGTTTTAACCACACATAATATGTGGCATCTTTATATGGAAGTATAAGGGGATAATAGTAGAAAATACTTTGTAGGATTTTGCTATTTACAGAATTGCTTTTCTGGGAAAGCTATTGTTATATTTACAATTTTCGATAATTTTTTTTTCAGTTGTAAAAGCTAATTTTATTGTATTTGTAAATTTTATATTATTTAAGCCAGTACTGTAAATACTTTTTTCACTGACTGTGTAGTAGTGTTGTTTATAAAGGAGTATGACAGTACTCTGTTGTTTAGATCCAAGTCAAGTCTCGATAACTTACTACATTTCATTTACTTTTGGTATGACAAGAAATAAAATCAATGGACTAATCCAGTGTTCTTAATTAAAAAATTGACTATCTATTGACACAAATGTATTGAATTTAGGGATGTAACAAATAATGATTTGGCTGAATAGTTGTATACCGAATATTCGGCCAAATTTTAGGCCAAATGCGAAATTTATAAAAAAATTTCACTTAATTGTAAATGAAATATTTTTGAAATTTTAAATAAAAAAATTTAAGATTAAATAGAATTGATTTTTTATTATTTATATATTTAAAAAGTTAATACATGTATGTATATTTGTATTATTTTAAATACTTTAATTACAATAAGAAATGAGAAACCCTCATCATTTTGGGATTGCTTCAAAGAAATAATAGTCATCATTGCAGAACATGACAATGACAAACACAGAAGAAAATTTAATGGATAAATTAAAATTACTAGAAGTAAATTCCTATTTTGATAAAGAACTTCTACTAGGTAAGATGGAGTGTCTATTTAGTTGGTGGAAAAATTTCTAAGGTTCGTAAAGTTAGCAAGTTAATACCTTTCAGCACCTGTAAACATTATATGGTGATTGTTTATTTTCTGAAGTTGGTAATATATATGAAACTATATGGAACAGACTTCTATAAATGATATGCAACATTATGAGATGCACTTATGTACTATGCAACTTAAAATTGGATAAATTTTAGATTTTTTTATAATAAATGTACCAGAATGTAATTCTGTGATATTCTTTATTAAATATATTTAAAGCAACACTAAAAAAATTCTATCCTGAATTTATTCTGCTAAATAGCTATTTAGCATTCGGCCAGACCAAATATTCGAGAAAGGGCTGAATATTCCTCATGCTAGATATTCATTATATTCCTAGTTGGTATTATTTGTTTATGAAACCAAACGGAACAGACTTCCTCTGGAAAATGCTAAAAAATTCTTGTTTTTGCATCATAATTTCAGACTTTGCAATGATAAATTATATGTAACTTTATTAAATTCACTTATGCAACTTAAAATTGGGTAAATGTTAGTAGATTTTTTGATAAGAAATGTAGTGAAATGTAATTGTGCAATATTCTTTGTAATATATGTATTTAAAAGCACATTTACAAAAATTATTATCTTGAATATATTTGGTTTAGTATTTGGCCAAAGGGCTGAATAGTTGCTGAATATCCGTTATATCCCTAATTGAAATGTAAATAATACTAATTATTATACAACAATTTTAAGTTACCAGTGTCTGCTCAGGTTTAGTCTTGTCAGTATGAGTTTAGGCTTTACAGTGTATAATTGTAATCAGTTAAATAGTCCTGCATATAGCCTTAATCCATTTAATAGTAACTGATATATTTTACCATAATTTGATTGGATACATCCATAATCAGAAATCTTTGTAACAAAACTATACTGAAAACAAAATTTGTTTAAATTTTTGCATTGTTTGATGTGATGAAGCACATATGTTATTTGCCTGATGTGGTCTCTCGTAGCTTTCTGCACACTGTCAACTTATAACACTGGGCAACAATGAAATTGCTTCTTAGGTGAAAGTACCCAATCCTGAATGAATTTAATGTGCTGAACATGAATATCACATTAAAAAAAGCTGATTGGCTCTCGTTGCAGAGATATTTACGTTTTTTGTAATAATGGTGCTCTAATATAATGCAATATATGCATTATGTTATATATTTTATGACATTTATTATATTATTTAATTACTTAATTATTTACCTTGGTTGAACTGAATGCTCTTGTTCGTGATTTGGATCTGTCCAAAAGCAAAGCGGAGATATTGGCCTCAAGTCTTCAACAGTAGAATCTTCTCGAAGGAAATGTCCGATTGACTTCATTTCGCACACGTCATCTGCTCTTCGAATCTTTCTTTAAAAAAGAAGAAAGTCTTGTGTTCTGCTGCGACATTGGTGGCCTACTAAAAGAACTCAGCATTGCACATGAGCCCAATGAATGGCGGCTGTTTATAGATGCTTCAAAACTGAGTCTCAAGGAGGTTTTGCTGAATAACAGGAAGAGGCTTTCATCCATACCTGTCGCACATGCTGTCTACATGAAGGAGACTTGCCACAATCTGAAACAGCTTTTGGAGATGATTAACTGCAATAAGTATGGCTCGCAGATCTGTGCTGACTTGAAGGTAGTGTCTTTGTTGATGGGTTTGCAGCTAGGATAAACAAAGTACTGCTGTTTTCTTTGTCTATGGGACAGCAGAGCAATCGCTTTGCACTACATCAAGAGAGATTGGCCTCGGAGAGCATCGTTTAAGCCTGAAAAAATGAATGTAGAGCACCCGCCTCTGTCAGAACCGCATAAAATCATCATTCCTCTTTTGCACATCAAGCTTGGTCTTGTCAAAAACTTGGTAAAAGCCATGGATAAGAATTAACCAGCACTCAAGTACCTGCATGAAAAATTCCCTCGACTCAGTGTAGCAAAAATTAAAGAAGACGTTTTTGTGGGGCCTCAAATTAAACAGCTTTTCAGAGACCCTAATTTTGAGAAACTTCTTCAAAGTAAAAAAAAAAAAACAGGTTTGGGATGCTTTCTATAAAGTGTCAACAAACTTCCTAGGGAATGACAAGGCCAAAAACTACAAGGATCTGGTTGAGGACATGTTGGCTTTATTTCAGGATTTCGGTTGCAATATGTCCTTAAAAATCCACTTTTTGGACTCCCACTTGAATTTCTTCACTGATAATTGCGGGCAGGTCAATGATGAGGATGGTGAACGTTTTCATGAGGACATTGCCAACATGGGAAAACGGTACCAGGGGAATTGGTCCACTGCAATGTTGACTGACTACTGTTGGAAGCTCTTCAGAGATGCTCCCCACGTCCTTTACAAGCAACAGGCCAAAAGAAATCGTAAGTCCAAAGCAGATTAAGGTATTCCTAACATGTATTATAATATATGTACATATATACACTTTTCTAAATAATCTGTGCGCATTACAAAACAACCGTAGCCAATTCAGTTGTTTCTTTGTCATATTCGTGTTCAGCACATTGAATTAATTAGGAATTGACTATATTCATCTCAGAAGCAGGAACTTTTTGAAAATTTGTTGCCCAGTGTAATTGACTATAGCTTCAACATGTTTTCATTTTGAAATATACTAACTTTTCTTAAATAGTCTGACATATAATTTTTACATATACTATAATAATATAATTTATACATTGTTTTGTGATTAATCCCTTCAAAAAAAATTTTTTGCAGTATTTAAATTTATGAAAGTATACTATATATTAAAGTCATATCTATTTATTAGTAATGTTAACCTCATGGAAGAAAGTTTCACTGT
>BGPR01041544.1:0-13583 GCA_013235015.1 Araneus ventricosus | reverse complement strand
TATTTATGAGCAGATTTTCCGTAAATTCATGGCATATAGATATAGTTTAAGTATCGTAAAATAGTGAAAATTGCATGAATTCACTGTTATTTTTTAATTGTCGAATTTGATTGGTCAACGAACCGGTTTGAGAGTATTTGCAACTTCAATGGTTTCCACTAGCTAGCACCTACCTGACAGTGCTTAATTTGACCGTCTTTCATTTGGAAAAAATGTAAGTGTTTATTTCATTCTTGATTATCTTTATTAATTTTATTACTTACGGTATGTTTGGTAAATGAATAAAATTATTATAACGCTTTTTTGAAAGTTAGATATACTAATGTTGCTACATAATAACTTGTGCGTAAAATGAAAAATATCGTAAAAGAAATTCTCGTGAAAATTTAATGAAAATCTTGCAGCACTTAACTGGTAATGTTTTGTCAAGAAAACCTCTTGATTCCCTCACTTTCCATCGTACATATGCATATATATCATTACATATTTTATTTTATGAACTTTCAACTGTTACAAACGCGCTTTAATGTTCTGTTATGAAAATTTCAATTGAGAATATAAAAAGTTATTTAATCTTGAAACATATATAAAATATTAATTAAAATCTACCGATCGAATATGTCGATAGAAAGTTTGGAAGTAGTGATGTAACGAATAGTGAATTGGCTGAATACTAACTTTTTAAAACTTTCATTTTAATTGTAAATAAATTATATTTTCAAATTTAAAATAAAAAATGAAATTAACGACTAATTAAAATTATTTTTTTTATTTGTATTTTGTTTGCTGTATCCAAAATTCGTTACAAGCATTTGAAAATACATTAGTTTCATAGGAGTGCGGTGGGGACCATTTGAAAAGTTCTCTTTACCTGGGTTTGTCTGTAATTACTTTTCGACGACAAAGTGAAAAATATAAACTGTGTGATTTCTTACAGAATAATTTTTAGGAGTCGAACTCACAGTGTGATTTTTCTTAGAAAATGCAGAAATGTGTGATTAGAAAAGAGTTGGAATCAAGTTAGATTAAATCCCAGTGTGATTTAGCGGGGTTTTTCGCAGACTATATGAAACTTTTTAAGTTGAAATTTCATTCATTAATTTCGAATTTTAACTGATATACATAAAAAATAAGAGAAAATGCTCCATCGTTTTTTTAAAGAAATAAGTAGAAAATATTTCTTTTCATGGAGATTTGTACAATGACCACCAGCTTACTTTAGCGACAGAAATCACAACATGACCACATTTCGACGCATAATGGGAGAATTGACAGGATATTTTTCTCATCAATTTATACTGCAAATCAGCAAGTTACCTGGAATTACAATGTTCTTTGAATTAGACTAATCATTGACATTTTTGATTTTGTGTGGTTTGAAAGGATCAATTTATTTCTTAAAACTGGAGATTTTAATCGAAACTGTTAACTGATGCACGCATAAATAAGAAAACAATGCTCCGGATGATCCTTATAAAAAAATTGTTTTTCTTTGCAAAAATAAAATAAATATAAAAATATTCCTTCTCACGGAAATTGAGCTATTCACCACCAGCCTACTGTGGCGAGAGGAATTACCACGCGGCTACACCTTCCTTCGACGGATTATGGTGGAATTGAAATAGTATTTTTATTTTTGGCCATCGATTCATTTTAGAAATAAGAAAGTGACCTGGAATTCCGGTGTATTTTAGTTGGTACTGGTCAGGAACATTTCTTAGACAATGTGGTGCGCTGGAATCAATGTATTCTTTGAATTTGAAAGTTTTCATGCAAACTGTACATAGAAAATTAATAAAAAGAATCCATTATCCAGGCAATATTTAGAAATCGAAATTGAATGTATTTTTAAAAAATAGAATAAAAGATATTTTTTTCTGAAAGGTTTCGAACCATCGATTACAAGTTTTCCATGGAAAGCGAGATTACAATCTGCCTCAACTTCACCGAACGACGGGAGAATATACACTGGTGGACAAATGCTAAGGACCATTTTTAATCTGCGAAAAATTTGGATTTAATATGAATACAATGGTTCGCAATCAGTTGCCGAGAATCGTGGAACATGCAATCGTTGGAACTCACATTTTACTGGGAAGATTCCATCACTAGTACATTTAGGGGACATTCTAAAAATTGATAACGACGAAAATTATTTTTGTCCAAAACGTTTCACAAAAAGCTTTCAATGAGTTGAAACTTTCATAAATTGTTTTGTTTGATGTGCATAATGTTGACATGCATTTTCATAAAAATAGAAAAAATATTCCTTAAGTTATAAAGGTTTTTTTAAACATCTTATAAAACTTTCAATCATCTCTTATTAAACTTTAATATTCCAATAGTTATCATCGAAATGCAATTTAAATTATGCATTTTATTTATTAATATGCGTGAGTAGTCAGGATATTCAACTTCCATAAAATTCAATATTACTGTTGGAAGAATAAATTTAAAAACCCTCATGATTTATTTTCCCTTATACTGTACCGAAATTTATCTCCCTGGAATGCCGATATCTTTCAGAATATTAATGGTATTGAACTGGAAATTTTATATAATTTTCCCTATGTATCTGGCTTTCAAGTTATGACAAAAATTTGCTACGTTCGTACATGCGCAGGAAAGACAAATATTACTAAAAATAATCTTAATTCCAGCAGTATTCAAATTATTTGATTCAAACTTTAATACAAAGCATCTTTCACATATTCTGAAGTAGTCGGTAAGTTTCGTCAGTAAACTCTGCATGTTATAAGCAAACAACATGTGGAAAAATTAGGGTTTTTTTTAAAGAAACTTTTATGTATTCACGAATCTGTTTGCTATTTTCACGAAAAAGCACGAAAAATCGCGCTGAAAGTGTGCCCGTATTCCATGTAGAAATAAATATTGAAAACTGACGCCATTCAGTTATCAATTCTTAAAAGTTTCTAATGTATTCTAGGTTGCGTACCAGTCCACTTAAGTTCGATATTTTTCAGAAAAAAAGATTTTGAACTTTTCGACTGAATTTTTTATTAATTCACATCTGGGTCAGAACAAGTTTAGCTTAGTCGTCGAATATAATTCTTTCCGACTAAGATATTTATTTTTGATACATATTCATTAAACAAAGGTACTATTTACTTTTATGCGTAAACTATATTAGTAAAATATTATTTTTAAAACAAGCAACTTTTTCTTCCTGTATATTTTACAAGGCAAAATAACGACTTTCAACAGTTTCGAGTAAACATGGAATTCGTGATCTTTCAGAAGAATCTCATTGACCGCATCGAAACGAAATCAACACGCGACAGATATTTGGAATCAACGGCGAGATCAGCTGAAACGGAAAGTTAATCAGATAAAGGAAAATTTTTAACTATATTCTGACCATTGTCTTTGGTTTTTTCGCAAAATATCATATAACATGGAAACTATAAAGGGGACTTTGGACACTATATAGCTTTTTGCTTAATTATTGACTTAGAGTTCTGACATTTTCTGCACATATTTATTGAAACATTACAATTTGGAATATATTTTTTAAAAATTTCACTCAACAACTTTTTAAAAAAAATAAATATATCTATATATTTTTAATTTTTTAAAACGTTCCATGCGTTGGATGCGTTCCATGCGTCCAATATGGAATATAGTTTTAAAAAATTTAACTCAATAACTTTTTAAAAAAATTAAAAATACCTATATATTTTTAAATTTTGAAAACGTTCCATGCGTTCCATTTTTTTTTATTTTTTTCACTTCATTTTACATTGTTATTTTTCCTAAGTACATTTCCAACATAACTGGGTAATATTCTGCTATTTCATTGTCTAGGTAATTTTAGGAACAATTTTTTTTGGTTGAATAATTTTCATCAAAATTCTACATTTTTTCATTTTTTACTTTTAATTCTCTAAATGTCCGCGAAACATAAAATGGATACCAAGATTTATTTTAGTATCTATCAAGATTCCGAACTAAAAATATTGTAAGATTTACTAGAAAATTAAGACGCTTGAAGACACGTGAATCTGAAAAAATATAGCTTTGAGAAAAAGACATTTTAAATATATGTGTACACTTACCTTTGATACTTGCCCTCTTTATACCATAATTATTCATTTTATTAAACTTCAGGCACATTTATACTATGCTATTCATTTAAAAGTAAATTTTGAAGAGAAAAATGTTTAAATGGAAAGTCTTGATTTGACGCGTTAGAATTTTCATTCACGTGTGTTTACTAAATTAAAATAAATAACTATTTATTCACAACAAAAATAAATTTGAACTGACTTTTAACTATCTAAATGAATTCAAACATAAAATGGATAAAAGATTAATTTTAGTATCTATTAGAAAACCGTACTAGCAATGTTAGAAGATTTACTTTAAAATTAAGACGCTTGGAGACACGTGAATCTGAAATAATATAGCATTGAGAAAAGACACTTTAAATATATGTGTACACTTACATTTCATACTTGCTTTTACTATGTTATTCTTTTTTATTGACACGTTAAAATTTTCAGGCAATTTTCAATCACCCTAATTTTTAATAAATTGAACTAAGTGATTTTTTTTTCTAAAATTTTGTTCCTAATGTCTTTTTTCAATGCATGTAGATAAAAACTGAAAAAAGTGGGAGTGACGATTTAAATTTCTTCAGATTTTAGTAATCCTATCCGTGAGAGAGATTATAAAGCAAGAAACACTTTTAACACTATAATAATAAAAAGATAAATCAAAAAACCGAAAAGCTTCGTTAGTGCAGTGTAGTAAGGGCTGGAAAAACGCCAGATTTAATGTGTTAATTCTTTGTTTTTAAATTAATTTAATAGCATATCCGTTGCAAAGTAATACTTTTACACTCGTTAATGTCTACTTTTCAACTTATAATTTATAATTATAGTAAACATGCTATAGAATCGCAAAATAAATTTTTTCTTAAATTCAATACTAGGTGGCACCACTTGCACTATATTCGGAAGTTGAATAAAATTAATTTATTAACTGGTAATTATGTTCTGAAAATATTTAATAAGTGCGGAATCATCGAGAACAGACAAATGCGCAAAATTTCAGCTTTAGCAGATCAGAACAGAGGGTGAGAACTTCATAAAATTTAAATTTTTAGAAACATTAAAAAATCGATTTAGATAAAAAAAAGTATCAAAATAGTTTTTAAGGGGTTTATATCTGCAGGTAATAAAAAAAAATATGTGTGACATTCTTGTGTTGACGCTCTACGAAACAGAACGCAGCACCTAAAATCACTCAATTTAGCACAAATATATTATTGAGGGAGAGAATAATCACTTTGGTGCCATAATAAAAATTTTATTTAATGAAAAATCAAACAAAATTATCTCTTTTTCTAGAAAACTTCCGAAAATATTATAGCACAAAAATGACTTTCACACCACTGAAATTGCAAAAATGATTCTTTGATACCAATATAGTTGCTTTTTTTCCCTAGTTAAAATTTTTTTGAAATTATTTATATCTTTGTTTTACAGCAAACCCTTTCATTGTTACAATACATATTGTATCCTGGGGTTTTCTTCCATTGTTGTTAACCAAAGCATCAATGTTTGGCTTTCGTGTTTAGGAGCTTTCTTTTAAAACATGGTTTACATAAAATCTATGAATTTATCTAGATTTGTGGAATTTACAGGTAAGATTTCACTTCAAATGTTAGCAATGAGGATGATTTTTTCTAGTTTTGACTTTTCTAACCAGAACTGCTCTCTTCGGTAATGCATTTGGAAACATAGAAATAAATTGCCGCTCTGTTAGTTTGAAGTTTTGCTTTCTTAGTCCATTGCTCTAATTATTTCATCGAATCGGAAAATAAACATTCTCTAATATATTTCAAAAATTATAAGTCATGCTCGATATTACACAAATAACTCCGATGCTGAATGATTTCGATATTTTATAAGCATGTTTCGATTCAGCAAGCAAGTTCTTGCGTTAGTAGAGCCTTAATGATTTCATTTTTCAGATTAAAACTCAAATTTTGCGTGATATGACAGTTTGAGAGAATTAAGGACCTGAATAAAATGCGCAAAACAGATATAAGGCTTCGAAAATAGTGCGAGTCACATGTCTAACAAAATTTGATTTTTTTAATTACTTTGCTGGACGAACCATTACGTCCAAGGTACACATAGAACAATATATTGAAATTTTTAATATCATGAATATCAGCAAACGAACTGGTCACCAAAGGCAGCTACTCAAAAATAAGAAAGTGAATTTACAGTTCGCGTAAGAAAACGCACGATTAGATGTTATTCACTTATAATAAAGTAATGTTTTTCATGCCACTTCATGTGACTCGACTCCATTAGGGAGGTTCATGTACAAAATGGCGAGAATAGCAGTAAGCGTATTAAAATAGCTCGGTTCAAATATCTATCACAATTCCATGTTTAAAACTGCTTTGTTGGAGAATCATGAATTTCACGTTATATAAAAGAGGCTTAGTTGAAATTAGAGTCAGCTAATATTTCCTGTCAAATGGTGGCCAAAAGCTGTTAGTAAGACATAAATATTTTTAAAATCCATAATAGCAATAAAGAAATAAAAATGCCTCACCATTGCTTACTAAATTTTAATGATGGATTCTAATTTAATAACTATAGTGTGGTAAAATAATAACAGATGTTAAATAATACTTAATACCAAATTGTTTGCACAATCAAGCTAATTTCTATTTTATTATACTCTATATTCAAATCTGATTTATTTCCTTGAAATGGATATTTGCGCAGCACAAATATCAAAAGAGAATGGATGAAGCTGAAAATGTGGAAAATGCAACGAAACTCTGAGTTCTTACTTTTAGTCCCAGAAGAACAACTCGGACGTGGGCAATTATTTGGGAAAAGACAAATTTGGTAATATCTTTGGGTTCAAAACTTAACACTTCGGAATTTATTTATGAATTGACGTTCGCTGGTCAAGACAGCTGCTTGAAATTAAACCGCAAACTTTTAGTATGTGCATAAAAGTTCTAGTAAAAAAAATATACATATTTCATCTTTCCTATGTAATCTACAGAGATAAAGCAGATAATTAATAAATACTTAAGTAGTTAAATAACTTAATATGCAAATTTGTGCCATATTTGCGAACATTATAACACAGAAATCATACTCTTGTAATACTGTTGTTAAATTCCTGAAAAAAATGCCCTTTCTTGTGTATCTGTTTTATGCAATGCAGAACTGTTACAAAAATGAATTAAAAAAAGCGAAAATTAGAAAAAATGCTATATGTTTTAATTTAAAATAAATACATCCTTCTACAAATTTTTTATTAAAAGTCTAACATTTCAGTGTCCAAAGTTAGCATTTTTAAACTTTTAATCATTAAGAAAGAATATAGTCTCTATATAAAATAGTAAAATTAAAACATATTTCGAATGTATGTACATAAAAGTTTTGGAATAAACTTGATAAACATGAAACAAAAATTAAAAAATGGATATAAAAATGGGAAAAATAATTACGATAGCAATGCTCAATACACCTCAATATTTTATAATTTATAATACTGAATATTTTACATTTTTTACAATTCTGTTGAAGAATGACAAATGCATTGGGTGAATTTCTTCTTTAATCTCTAAGAATGATAAAATAAAATTTGATTAACTATTTCAGGTAATACCTCAGAAATACTTTTAGAAAATCCACTGCATCAATAAGCAACTTACTTCGACATCAATTTCGCAGCTGTCCGTCATGATGAATACAGCTTGTCACGACCTGAAACAAAACTGCAAGGAAGAATGCTTTGAAATTCGTTTTTATATGATCTGGATCACCATTTGCTCAAATTACAAAAATGCCATTTCCGTATTATGATAATTAATATTTAATGCGTTTTAATTAACAGTTCTCCGGAAACACGCAGTAAACATCATTTTATAACTACACAAAATATGAAAAGAAAGTACTGAACATCAACTAATTGCGTTGAGTATTCAAAAGGCACCCTCCCTGCATTAATGATAAATGTTTCATTTTGGGAGTTATTACTAAAGCAATATTATTCTGAATTTTACTGAAATGCTTTTTAGTTATACATTCGAAAACAAAAGTATCAAATAGCACGCTAGTCTGTTATTGTCGATTTACACTTTTATGCATCTCTGGCTACCCACTGAATTTTTCTTTTAAATTTGGATATTTACATACGCATGGGTATGTGGAAAGTAAAACAATTAGACTGATCCATCCCTACATCAATGTTTCTATTTCTTGCATTTAAACAAAGAATTGTCTTCTTAATTGAAAAAAGCCGAAAATTAAATACAAGGTCCTAAATAATTATCCAGCATTGATTCATCATTTTAATGCACAGTTGAAAACAATATTAGGTCGATTGAATGATGTATTATATTAGCAAATATTTTATAATCTACACCAGGGTTACCGAACCTATATTCCCTCGCGTAGACCTTGATTAATATTTATATTTTCGCATACCCCCTACTGTCATATCCTTCTCCCTCCACCATAGTCCAATCAACGAAGGCTAAAAATCGACGAATAGAAAAAGAAAATGGTTCAGCTCTGAAATTCGGCACAGTTGTTGGGAGTAGTGTCCTAAACTACATACTAAAAGTCCCCGCCTGTGGAAGGTGCGCGGGGGCACATTGGGGTTTTAAAGGGGGCCTTTTCAGTTTTTCATAAATGTCTCGAAACTTATAGGTTTCATCGAAACACACTCAGCTGCAAAATTAAACTACATACAATTTCCTACAAAACAATCCTTACATTGTTTTCGTAGCTTCAATAGTTTAGAATATGCATGGAAATTTAAAAGTTAATATTTCTGAAATTCTTTATTGTAATGGTAAAATCGATTAAAAATGCTGAATCAACAACCCACATAATAACCTCATGCCTATATAATAATTATACAAGGGTAGTAATGCATGTGTCGGACAGGGGATAACAAACCCATTTGATGAACAATTATGCTTCCTTCCTCCTCTCCACATCCTTTCCCCATCAAAAGTTTCCTTGTAATCGTAGTCCAATCACTCTTCCTATTTTTCCTTCGTTTACTGGACTACCAACCATCCGTCTATACAAAGAGGTCTTGAACCATTAAGGGTTTTTATGGGCTTCTTAAGAGTCAAATGACTCCTATTAATAACATTTGTTGGACACTTTATTTTCCTGCTTTCACATTTTATTGCATTTTAACAAAAAATAATATTTGGAGGCCAAATCAAACGAAATCAGTATTGCAATAATTTCGAATTGACTTACAAGAATAGCTAAAACATATACTCAGTAATAATCAACAATTTAAGTGGAATAAAATTTCAATGCGATCAGAACGCAACTCCGCCCTGCTAACGACAGCACACATTTTAAAAATTGTTTTTGCATTTGCGTGAGTTTTATTTCCCTCGTCAATTTTGAAGCCCCCTCATCAGCTTGATACAAAAAGACACGTTCTGGACATTAACTAACCATTCTTAGAGTTAATGTCCATTAGGTGACTTTTTGTACTAAATCGATGATGCTATACATCTTTATAATTTTTTTTCTATATATCGTTCCGTTTCCGCGATAGGAATGATATCGACGCAGTTTGCCGGCAGATGACACTGGATTACGGCGTAACGTTTTACTCTAATTAGCTACCACTTTCATGACTAGAGCTGCAGTCGTTCTGAAATTAGGGCCGGGGGAAGGTACTTTAGTGGCCACCCAATATACAAACATAAAGCATAGCAAAAAGTTATGCAAAATGCATAAAGTAAGATTAAAGCGAAAATAAAATACATAAAAGGGAAAACACTTTTTCTTATGAAATTGGAAAGGGAAATTGATTTTTTCTTTTTCTGTGCACATATATAATGCCTGTACTTCACTGACAAATGTAGTGAAGTTACTTTTAGTAACATCCACTTATTTGAGAATGTGTTTTTAAATTTATTTTAGAAATTATCAGTGCACATAATATCATGTTATATAAATTTTATAAAAATTTAACATCTGTACATTTTTTTCTGTACATCGTTGATGTTTATTTTGTACTAAACAGCTTGTTTATAATTTCATATTTTTAGGAATTAATGTTTACAACTTTTAATTTCTCATTTAGTGTTTTAATGTTTTAAAATTTAGAGGATACAACTTATAAATTCATATTACGCCTTTAATGTTTTTAGAGATTACAATTTTGATTCCTTGTCTGATATTCATTTTGTGTCAGATGTGAGAATTTTCTTTAAATATATAATGAAATACAGTAATGAAAAACAATCAACTATAACTAAAAAGGCATGTTTCAGACACTCTCTTCCTCAAATATAAGTAAATTCGTTAAACTTTGAAATATCCCTACTAGCATGAGCCCATACTTTTTACCTGGGCTTTCATCGAATTAATCGCAAACTGATCCAGTATCTTCGCGAACATATCGTTTAGATCAGTATCAAAGAACCGATTTCTGTTTTGCCAAATTTTATCGGAAAGTTAGATATTTATGAGCAGATTTTCCGATGAAAATTTGACAATCGTAAATTCACGACATATAGATATCGTTCCGATGTCGGATAATAATGAAAATTGTATGAATTCAGTTATTTTCTAATTGACGAATTTCATTGGTCAACGAACCGGTGACGTGTCGTTGGAAAGTATTTGCAACTTCAATGGCTTCCACTAGTTAGCATCTACCTGACAGTGCTTAATTTGACCGTCTTTCATTTGGAAAAATGTAAGTATTTATTTTATTCTTGATTATCTTTATTAATTTTATTACTTACGGTATGTTTAGCATATGCATAAAATTATTAGAACACTTCTTTAACATTTAGATATACTAATGTTGCTATATAATAACTCGTGTGTAAAATGAAAATTTTCGTAAAAGGATATTCTTGTGAAAATTCATTCAAGGTCTATGAACACAAATATTTTCACTTTAATTGAGACAATTAGAATTAAATTCATTTTGCTCGAATGTCATGTTCCCAGATATATTGTGAGACGATATTTCCTGAGTTTTTCTACGGATAATAGGAGGATTTCAGCCTCATCTATACTAATAATAAAGGAAAATGTGTTTATGTTGGCGCTCTACAGTGAAGACCGCTGGACCTAGAGCTACAAAATTTGGCACAAACATACTTTGGAGGGTGGACATGTGCACCTTGCTGCACTTTTTTGTGAAATTTTAATTAGAATTTTAATTAATTGAAAATTAAGCAAAATGTTTGAGTTTTCCCTTAATACCTTCAGAAAGATTTACAGTACAAAAATCATTTTTATACCATCTGAAAGTGCAAAATATTACCTTTCCACTGCTATCAATTACGTTGCCGTATATTGTTTTCCTGAATTTTAATAAATTTTTCAAAATAGATTTTGGCATAACCAAGCTAAAAAAATCTGCAGAAATTTTTTTTAAAGATTTCTGCAGATTTTTTGAAGACAGAAAAATTTCCAAAAAAATTCTTATTACATTTTTCTCTAAATATTCTGTAGATTTTTTGAAGACAGAAAAAATCTGAATCTTTCCTTCAATTTAATTTGCATAAAATCTGCAAAAAAAATATTTTTTCTTTAAATATCCTTTAGATTTTTTAAGACAGCAAAGAATCTGCATTTATGTCTTCAATTCAATTTGCAGTTATTTAGTAGATTTTCACAACATCATTAAACTTGACGAATAATTTGTTGATTTTTTTGAATATTTATTTGTAGTTTCATAATATCTGCATTTCTCTAAATACATATTTTGCACCATATTCTCTAATATTGCAGCTTTATTTTCCAAAGGATATGAAAAAAAATAGAATGTATTATCATTATTGTTTAATTTTACAGCAGACAGGAGTTTCATCAGTTCCTTTTCGAATTAGTGATATCAACCATATACTTGTATTATAGAAAAGGAATGCTTATTTTATCAGCAGAAAAAATTTCCCAATCGAATTTCTCTTTAGCAGTAAATTTCTTAAATATACCACTGAAAAAATGAATTCTAAATTAATCTTTAAAATAAAAATTTTAAACTTTTCGTCCATAATTTAATTAATTTCTAATTAGTTTTCCAACTGTCTTTCTGACTAGCTATTTTCCTCCAAAAAGAAGGGAAAAGTGGAGCTTTCGCCCTTTGGATGGAGAGAAGGCTTTTCAGGAAAAAGGTGAAAACGAATTTATTGAAACAGAGAATCTAAATTATTGAACAAAAATATACTAATCTCATCTTTTACTCATCTGTACGACTTTGAAACACGTATTCTGACCATGGTTGATTTTTACACGCCCTCTCATGTAGTCCTGTGTGGCTATGTGGTTAGCGGTTCTGCCTGCCAACTGTACGAACGCGGGTTCGAATTCCGGCCAGGATGAATTTCAAGTTTTGTCACAATCTAAATCGACATCGTGCAAGTAAGTTGAATTGCAAATTAGATTAATTAAATTAATAATTACATTAATTGAAATTAATAATTTAGCCTTGACCGCAGAAAAGTCTGCCGAAAATCCGAAGGTATTTGGAACATAGTCTTCTTCAGATATTCAACATTTTTTTCTGCAGAAAATCTGAAGAAAACATGTTCCAAATACCTACAAATTTTCTACAGATTTTTTTGCAGATTTTTTTTTCCAGATTTTTTTAGATGGGAATTTACAACAATACTTTTCATTGTTGCAATGGAACTGAAACCCTTTTTCAATGTTTAAACAAATATTTAATTGCGTATTTCTCTTTCATTCTTGTAATTTGATATATTATTTTAATACATTTTGCTTTCATAGTTTATTTCATCAAAATTTTTGTGAAATCTGTAAACAAAGCTCTCCGCGATATTACTATGCTTTCATTCTTTTTCCAATATGTTTTAATCCAACCAACATGCATCTGGCCATAAAATGTACTGCGTCATTTTAATGTTGAAATCAAATGCATATTTTACAAGAGGAATACGAAAGTGAAAATCGTGCCGAAACAAAGGAAGAGTTTACAGGACATGTTCAGTTATTTGACTATATAACGTACATTTTTATAAAAAATGAACAGAACATGTACATTGTCACTAATAGAACATGGGTTAAATATCTACCACAATCTGAAGTTTAAAATCACGTTGTTGAGACAACCATGAAAATAACATGATACAAGATTCACTAGAAATCATATTCCCGGCGAACAGGAATTTTTGATCAGACAACGTCTGAAAAAATTCTGCATCAGTTCTCTCATTAACACTTTTTCGATTAAATAGCATATGCTCCAATAAAAGTATCAGCCGGAAATGCTTTCAAATCAGCTTCATGAAAACTAATTGGAGAGAATTCATGCTCAAGTGATGCAAGCGAAATGGACAGCGTCAGTTTAATTTTGAAACCCATTTCGCATTTTACACAGAGGTCACATATCAGAGCAAGGCGATGTGCAGTTAAACACTGGATAACATTCACAAGGGGAATTTCTTAAATCACTGCGGGTGAGACTGTGTCAAACAGCGTCTATGCCGCAGTTTCATGTGAAGAGCAGGTTACGTTTCGCACTCGTTATAAGAGTGACCAAGCTCGGTTTTCACACAG
>BGPR01041543.1:0-13584 GCA_013235015.1 Araneus ventricosus | reverse complement strand
TCGAGCCTTTATAATAACTTTAAAAACTATTAAAATTATTTATGAATCCGATATATTTTAAATATAATATCTAGAGTACATTTTAAAAAAATTATAAATACTTCAGCCAAATAATTATGACATGAAAAACAGGTCAGACAAACCTAAAAATATATTGCAATAATTTAGTTACTCATTGATATTATTACGGTTGAGTTCATGAATTAGACATTCTCGACTGACACTTTGATAAATTGATGAATGTTTTTATAACCTCTAAAACCTTTTACAACTTTTTTTCAGCAAACCGCATCACATTCGCTTATTCAATTAAATTACCTCAAGAAAAAATCAGTGATAGAAAATTTTACTGCTATATAGTATACTAACATTTCCCAAAAAATATGATTGTCTATCATCTTCGTTCAGGCAGAAGTCACTAAGTCCACAAAAACCTTTTGAAGGACTACTGCAGTCAATTAGAATTAGCCTTTTGAAGAACTACTGCAGTTAATTAGAATTAGCCTTTTGAAGGACTACTGCAGTGAATTAGAATTAGCCTTTTGAAGGACTACTGCAGTCAATTGGAATTAGCCTTTTAAAGGACTACTGCAGTCAATTAGAATTAGCAATTAATTATTTCTTGATTGAAACCTGCTATCTAAGCATCAGCATATCAACCGTAGCTGCTAGAAATCTGCAAAATATTTTTTTAGTATTTATCATAAGGACTCAAAATTAATTAAGTTTAAACTGGCAACATCTCGAAACTAAAGTTTTGGACCTGTGACTTTTGCCTGAACGACGACGATATATTCCGTTTACTATATACAATATTAATATATATTTATTGAAAACTAGCCGCCTTCGGCGACTAGCTTGTTCGCGGGGAATATAATTTCAATTGAATCTCTTGTGTATAATTTGATATTCATGGTTCCCTTAACAAAGTAATTTTAAATTCCAAATCGTGATGGACATCTAACTCGTGTTCTTTCAGTAGCCTTCTACCTATTCTGTTCATTGTCTGCATGAACGTTCTTAATGGAGTCCAGTAACTGTCTGTGTCATGTATCATACATTGGCATCATCTTCACTCTCTTATTCCTCTTGAAAATCTGCATTTGATTTTAACTTTAAAACGGCGCGGCACATTTTACTTCCAGCAGCATGTTAGCTGAATGAAAATATGCTGATTAAAACATATCATTAAACATAAAAAAAATATTACCCTAGCTTTCAACAATGGAAGAGAAGGACGCAAATAAATATTTGTTTAAGCAATGAAAACGGTTTGAATTGCGTTGCAACAATGAAAAGTATTGTTGTAAATTATGCCAAAAATATTTTTTTTAATTTATTAAAATTAGAGAAAAATCGTACGACAAATTAATTGATATCATTGAAAACGTAATTTTTTGCACTTTCAGGTGGTGTAAAAATAATTTTTGTGCTTTAATATTTTCGAAGGTTATTAAGGATAAACGCCAAAATTTTGCTCAATTTTTAATTAATTAAAATTCTAATTAAAATTTCAAAAACTGGCTCCGAGGTGCACATTCCCACCCTCCAAAGTGTGTTTGTACCAAATTTCCTAGATCTAGCTCCAGCGGTGTGCCCTGCCGAACGCCAAAACACAGACACACACATTCTCCTTTATTATTAGTAGAGATATACTGATTCACAGGCCTGCAAAAAAATGCTTTTTGAAAATTGTTTTAATTTCGATGACTGATTTGTGTGTTATTTTTGGTGCTGATTCTAAAAATGAAATCCATTTATTTCTATCACATAAGGATTTTTTACAAAGTGATTGCATATTTTGAAGGAAACAGTTGAAATCGCGAAATTGTGACATTTCATTTAAATTTCATTAATTCATAAATCCATATAAATTACTTTTATATCCTATTTCAAGTAATTGCTAAGTATAGGTAGACAGTTACAAGTCCTTATAGTAACGTTTTTTCTTTACCTCAAAAGTTCTTTTATCACTTTTCCTCTTGTGAACTGTGCAGGGATTGCCTCTTTGTAGCATCCAGCAGTAGTCGGCTATCATGCTCACATTCCATTTTCCTTGATATCGCCTCTCCATTTCCTTTATATCTTGGTGAAATCTTCCACCTTGTTCCTCACTAATCGCACCTAAATTTTCAGGAAAATAGTACAGATGCGAATCGAGAAAATGAACCTTTAAGCTCATACTACAGCCTAAAATCTTGAAATTTTTTATCATCTCTTCTACAATAGATTTGTAGTTTGGGTCCTTTTTGTTTCCAAGAAAGCTAGTAATAACTAGTTTGGAAGATTCCCAGGTGTTTCTTTCGCTTGTTTCCAGTTTAGTCTCAAAATTTTCATCTTTCATAATTTTCCTGATATCTGGTCCTATAAACACACCTTCCTTCAGTTTTGCTTCGGATAAACCCGGGAACTGGTCACAAAGGTATTTGAAGCATTCACCTTCTTTTGATAAAGCCTTCACAAATTGTTTCATAAGACCTAATTTTATGTGAAGCGGCAGAAGTAAGACTTTTTTGGCAAGCAGGAGAGGTATCCGGTTTCAACTGGTTTCCTCCGTCTTTAATATTGTGTTTAATAAGTAATTTACCGATTCAGAGGAATATTCTGGATTGAAATAGTTTCTTTTTTCTTGTTTGGTAGTTTAATCCACCAATTTACTATTTTAAGTCTATAAATACGTTTATCGAACTCATATAAATAATACTTTTTTGGTCCGAAATATACTAAATTCGTAAAAGATAGATTGTGATTTGTGATGAAACTGTACGTGATGGAATTTTGTCATTATTTTTCCAGTAATCAGCATCCAAAAAACTAGAAAAAACACCACTTGCTTTACCGACAATTTTTTCATCGCAGACCTGTGTTAATAGTGTCCTGTCGAAAAGAGAGATAGAAGTCACTTATTGAAGTAGAAATTTAGAAAGATATTTTATTCCTGTTTTGTCTTCGAAAAGCAATGTTTCGTAAAACAAGGGAATTTGCTGTCCACTTTCTACTAATTATGTAATAGGAGAGAGTCGCCGAATATGGATCAGCGGCTAGATTGGACTGGTTTAATAACTTCAATTCTATTAAATATTTGGGCCGTAAAACAGACAAATTATGTTGTAACGATGTAAATGGGGTGTATGAAATCATTTTTAGGAGAAAGCGCTACGTGGTTACAGTTAGAGGACAAGTGTTTAGATTTACGAGGGTCATCCAGAAAATAAAGACCGTTATTACCGTAGTTATACCGTAGTTATACAAAATTAAAAACACAATATTTATTGGAAAAACAATTCTGTTACAAACCGGAAGCTTCCTTCACTTCTCTACGTAATCACCTCCTACCTTTAAACATTTGTCGTGTCTGTCCACGAGCTTCAGAATTCCTATATCATACTCTTCTATCTCCAGTTCATTAAGACAAGTGGTCACTGCATTCCCCAACTCTTCATCACTTCCAAAACGTTTACCACCCAGAAACTCTTTCAGCTTAAAGAAAAGATGGAAATCGCTAGGTGAAAGGTCCGGACTATAGGGTGGATGATCAAAAAATCCCCATCCAAATTGATCCAGCAATTCCTGAGTTGCATGAGCAGTGTCAGGGAGGGCACTGTCGTGAAGAAGTACAATTCCTTTGAAAGCATTCCTCGTCTCCTGTTTTGGGTGGCTCGCCGTAGTTTTCTTAGTCTCACAATAACGATTTGCATTGATCGTAGTGCCTTTTGGCATAAAATCTACCAAAAGAACACCTTTACGATCCCAAGAGGTCTTTTGTTTGAATGCAGTGAACACCTGGCTTAATGAACTGGAGGCAGAAATGTATAACACGGGAATTCTGAAGCTCGTGAACAGATACGACAAATGTTTAAATGTGGGAGGTGATTATGTAGAGAAGTGAAAGAAGCTTCCGGTATGTAACAGAATTGTATTTTTCAATAAATATTGTGTTTTTCATTTTGTATAACTAAACGGTCTTTATTTTCTGGATGACCCTCGTGGGTATCAACCATTCATTATTTTAGCAAAAGACAAAAGGTTCTTAAGCCATTTTAAATTAAGTAGGGAAATATTGTTTGGCTACAATATACTGTAATAATTTTATTAAAATAGTTTAAAATAAGGTTAGGGCAATTTGTTTTGCTGTTGTCCAAAAGTTACCTAGATTGGACCACAAACGTTTGCCTAAATTGGGTCATTTAAATCAATGGGATTATTATCTTAAACTACAGAACAGCCCAGAAAGCAGCTAACACGACCAGTACTCCTCGTATATTGGAAGTGAAACAAGTCAAAGCAAAAGAAAACAATGAAAGGACACTAAAGCCATCAAATGTTGGATCAAAAGGTAAAAAATCTAAGGATGCGTATCATTTCTGAGAAAACAAAGGGAGAAGAGGAAGTGATACAGTGCATAAAATGTTATATTTGGGTTCACGCATTCTCTGCTTGTGTAAATTTGAGAATGAAAAAATATTTTTGCTTTAACTGTGCTCAAAGAAATAAGTGATCCAAGCTTTTTTTTCCTTAATTAAATTTCTGTTAACAAAAGTTTAATACACTATTGTTACTATTACTGCTCCGTCACTGTGCATTAAAAAATGTCCAGGTAGTCCAAATTCGGCGACTCTTCCCTATATATAAATTTATCATACTTTCTATATTTTATCTTAAATGCGTAAGAATCAGTGATAATCATACATATTTTCATATATTATAAATATAATTATCAATGATAATTATATTTATAGAGAATAAAAATATTTGTTCCGTTTTTTGTATAACGTATGAAACAGTATTTAAGGATACACTAGAAAGATGTTGAGCCGGTGGCAGTCTCAACTTCGATAGAAACTTCACCAAAGATTGGCCGTATAAGGGAATAGGGTCCATGTTCCTTCCATTGAGATCGAATGTCCTCCCGTTGATGTGGTGTGAGAGTTTAGAGAGGGGGTGCTGGCTCAAGTGTTGTCTTCATCATGCTGGCTCAGGTGTCGTCTTCATCATGCTGGCTCAGGTGTCGCCTTCATCATCTAGCCACAATTCAAAATTACAAAATCACAAAATCTGTCTCAAAATAGTCCTTATGTAGCTTAGAAACGGGACGCTAATCTAACTAAACTAAGAGGGAAAATGTAAAAAAGTCCATAAAGAAAGCGTAGCTGAGAAATAAACATTATCAAAATATTAAGCCAGTGAAATATATTTGACGGATATGAGTTTAACTCCAAAGTAAAAATGTAAAATAAAGTGGTGACACCAGAGTGAAACCAAATTACAGAAAACATTCTGAAAAAATATTGCATTAATTTGATTTGAATGTTAGTAGATAATGATTTTTAAAACCTATCAAAGCAAAAAATGTTTAGTATTATGCGATTGAATTAATTTACCTTTTCAGAGTCTAACAAAATAATGTAATCTTAAACAGCACTTAAAGTTCGAATATTCTTAAGTATCTAATCATTTAAGTGTCGCCACAAATAGCGTCAGATTTTATTAGATTGCTTATTAATCAATGTAAGACAAGATAAATCTTATTTCAGTATTCGTTTTTCAGCAAGTTTGGTTTTAATTCTGAAAAAAATTGCTATCTTCTGAAACAGCAGACGGCTGATGAATGTAGTTTCAGCAAAATCTAAGTTCACGCGTTTCTTAAACTTTGCGCTACATTGACTTAAATAATTTAACAGTCAACGAAATTCGAATGAAATGTTGATGCATCTGTTATGTGATATGGTATAAAGAGTATTTAAGTGACTATAGAGGAAGGGGAAATGATGGCGGAATTTTTTTTAATTATTATTATTATCATTATTTCCTTTTATTCCCTTTGCCCTGAAAAGCAATTCTTGCACACTCTTAGTTGGCTTTTTTATTTTTATAAAGATGGCATTTTTATTGATTTTTCACTCATTTCCTGATTTGTCAGACTTTTGAAATTTTGTACGCTTGTGTATTCTCGATGACAGCTCTCTTTTTTAATATTTTCAGAACTTAATCAGAACTTTTTTTAATATTTTCAGAACTTAATCAGAACTTTTTTAATATTTTCAGAACTTAGCTTAAGTTAATCGATTAGTTTAATTTAATTTTGATTCTGTACGAATAATGCCACCTGGTAGCAAATTTGAGAAAAAAATGTTTTCAAAATTCCGTCATATTTATAATAATGAATTATAAATTAAGGACTAAAAAGTAAAAAACAATTAAAAATAAAGAAATTTTATCTTTCAGAGCCAAATAAGAGTACGTTTTAAAAACCACTTTTCAAAAGGAAACTTTTTTCAAAAGAAGATCAAATGTATAAAAAATAATGATCATTATGCTATACAGGACATCCGTTTCTTGTAAATAAAATGGCAGCAAGAAGCATGCAGAGAAACATTAATATAGAAAACATTCCAGAAAACATAATATAGTAAACATTCCAGAAAACATAATATAGTAAACATTCCAGAAAACATAATACAGTAAACATTCATATAGAAAAAAGTCGTACTCCATTTTTTCATCTTAATCATAACCTTTGTTTTGAACCATTAATTCTAATAGTATGTGGAAATATATTATTTCGAAACGATAAAGACTTTTCGTGATTTTTAGGTTGTAGTCAAAAATGTCATGTAAGGGAGGTGATGACAAATTTATCTGATGAGAGAACAGGATAATTTTTACTTTTTCTCATAAAAATGATGACGATATTGAAGTAAATGAGATAAATTTTAAACTTGATTGCAAATAGCATGAGTCATTGGATGTAACAGTTTTGCATATATTTATTTTAATTGATGTATTGAAGCCCCGTAGCTATATCATGTTACTTGGAGGCGTGACATTCATACTACTCTCTAGTATAGGACACGAGCCTATATAAGAGTAAGAGGTTTGAAACTAGAATAGAAGCAGAACCCTTATGTTGATGTTCAAGATACATCAGTAAAAATTAAAACAATATAGTAATTCTAAAAATGATCTTGATATACTAATACGGTATGTTTAATTTCTTACATTTTTTCTCAATATGATTTATTTAATTTCTCAACAATGTTTTAGATGCTATTGCTTTCTCCAACTACTTTGTTTTGGTCAATTTCCAAAATACTATTTTTCCGTAGAGTATTGACAGCAAATTGACGAAGGGAAATAGACTTTTGCTCAATGGTTTTTGAATGTTATAAATTATTCCCTTGATAAACAAAAAAGTAATAAGTAAGCAACATATCATAAGAAAAAATTTAATCCTTTATAATTATTTATAGTTTAATGTAATATCTTATGTCCGATGCTTCATCTAGAGTATTCCTTTCAGTATAGTGCTACTTCATCTAGAGTATTCAGTTCAGTACAGTGTCGCATATTCCAGTGAAGAAAGAGAAAAGTTTCAAAAACTTTCTAGGTCTTCAAACAAAAAGACCTATTTTTTGCACTTTTTATTCCTATTAGCAAAATAAGAGGTACACTTTTCTCTAGCGATATTCTTTATTTAATAATTATTCTTTATTAATCTGAAAAGTTCTTGCCTATTGGTTTCATGATTGTTATTAAAGCAATAAAAGTATTTTAAAGGAAGATTTAAAGACGAAATTTCTAAAAATGTATTTAAAAAATGATTAAAACTGAATATCCAAAAAATATAATTGAAAAGTTTTTGAAATCATTTACTTCAATTTAAGTGTTTGTCGTTGTTTGTTAGTTAGATGCAAATAATTACTAAATATTAAAGTATTCTACAAGTTTTACAGCTTACGAATAGAAGTAAAATATTTAAACCTCGAAGAATAATGTTTAAAAGCGTTTTATTTGTAAGTTGAAATGCTAGAGTTGAAATATTGCCGATACAGCACAGATTACTAGAGTTTGTCAAGGACACACACACACACACACAAATCTTGAAAGCATTCTAATTGTAAACTAATGTGTAATGAAATGTTGATTTATATTTGCATCACTTGTTTATATCTTAACTTTCTCTTGATTGTATGGAAACTATTATATTTGTTTGACAACATTTCAACTCGCAGTATAACGTTTTTTAAGATTTATTGATTTTTTTTACTATTATAACATTTATTATTATTATTTCAGAAATAAAATTTTTCCTGGCTAATTTCAATGAAATTAGGATAATTTTAAAATTGGTGATATACATGTTATGGTCAATGTTATTAATAGGTTATTTTTAATAATAACCGGAAGCAAAATTTGTTTTATCAATAAATTTGTATTCCAAATCCAGATTTAAAAGTTTAAGAAAGTAGCAAACTTTTATTTTAATCAAAATTCAACATTTTTAATAAGACTGGAAAAATGAAACAATAATGCCTCGGAAAATAATTTATCTCTACAAATAATAAAGGAGAATGGGTGTGTGTATGTGTAAAAATAATTTGAAGGGAGGGAATGTGTACCTGGAACACGTTTTAAAAAATTTTAATGAATTAAAAATTAAGGGAAACTTTCGCGTTCTTCCTTGATGACTTACGAAAATAATATAGCACAAAAATATTTTTCACATCATCTGAAAATGCAAAACACTATCTTTTCGATGATATTAATTAAAATTTTGTAAAAAATTTTTCTTCAATTTTAATGAATCCGTCAAAAATATTTTAAACTTAATTTACAACAATACTTTTAATTTTTGCAATGGAATTCAAACCGTTTTCATTGTTTAAACAAACACTTAGTAGTTATATTACAAATACAAATAGTTAGATAGTTCATTTTATGTTTTTTTTTTCATTTCTGAAGACGATTTTGCAGAGTAGTTGTTGTTAAGGTGCTTGAATATACACAGAAGTTGCGTATCAATGTGCCCCGGAGTCAATTGTGTTAATCTACCTCAACAGACATTTTTACTTAAAACAAGTGGTCACGTAAAATCAACGCTAAATAACCTCAAAACTCAATATAGTTCAGAAAAATAAATGTTTTGTCCTACCTTTGAGTAGATTCCCTCGCAGGAAAACGTAACTAGTTAAAGAAATCACACGATACGTACTTAGAGTAAAATTTACTTAGACGAGTAGATTAGCAGTTTGATTCATTTGTAAATTAACTTTTGACTGAACATGGCCGAAAAATATACCCTGTGAGAAGGGTTACAGTGGTATATATATGAGGGGATGTGAACATCTTGAGCCATTCCAATCATCAAAATTTATAGACTGTATCAATGTTCCCTCGTATCAATCTACCACATCTCCCCCTATTCTATCTTTCTGTATGGCAATTTAGTAGTTCTCTAGATGCATAGTTTCGCGTTATTTGTCATCACGTCAAATAGGTATATATCCTTCGTGTTGAAAAAGGTCTAGACTACATTAGTTTCAGCAAGAAAAAGCTAATATTGCACTTAAGCTTAGAGTATTTACACGTATCATTTATATCCTCATTATTTGCAGCCCAAGATAAGCTAAATAGTAGAGGTAAACTAATCAATAAAAGTGTGCTATACATTTACGGAAAAACTTCATATAGCCTGCGAATAACCTTATTTTCATTTTAATAAGATATATTGGGGCTTTTAAAACCTCTTTATTTCATACATATTCACTTAGGTAACAATTTAATATGTTTTGAAACATTCGTTTTACAGAATTTTCTTCTTCATGATATTTTTCGTAATGTTGACTTCTCTGTTGTTCCTTCGGCGAGTGCAGTTCTGAAAACCGAATACATTTCTTACGCATTTACTTTGAAGAGTTTGCAAATGCATTATATTTTAATCGAAAACATCAAAGGAACATCTTCACTGAAATTTCTTAATTCCCCGCCTTAACTTATTCTCTTTATATAATAAAATGTAGAATCATTGTTCAAGTAGGATTAATGCTCATTAAGATTCACCTTGCCCTGAGTAAATAACTGAGTAACGCCGCGACAATAACAGGGAAACTGTGGCCTTTAACCTAATAGCCATCACGGGCACAGATGTGGCCAACACAACCACACCACCAATATTGTATCCATCAGGGAAGCGAGAACCTATTTACTTATCCAGCAACTTCTCACCCCCATATCTGAGGTGACTCGTGTAGTATAAAGCGAATTAATAATTACAGTATAGCATGGAAATTTATTAACGCATTAAGGCTGTATTTGGTAATAATAAATTGTTAACAATTCAAAATACAGTGACCTCTCACTTGTACGCGCTCTCTTTTATGTGCGTTTTTTCACGGTCCCGGCCAGGGATATAGGAAAACAATGATAACTCTCATTCATTTATGCGCCGCACTAAAAAAGTACCTCTCACTTATGCGCGTCTCAAAAATATTTTTAGTTTAAAAAGTTTTTTTTCAGCAGAACAAAAACCCTTTTTGCTCTGCTTCTAGGAATGCATTCCCTCGCCCTTTCTCTATTGTTCAGACTCCAGGAACACATTCCTCTAACTTATGCACAGGGGTGTACGTGGGGGTTCTTGTGATTGACGTCAATAAAAGTCGCATTTATACAGCAGTCAATTAGAGAGGTTAGTGCTGTACGTACCAAGTGACATTGATCGCTAACGAAAGAACCATCTTTGGAGTTTTTGTTAGATGGTTACGTTTTAAAATCGCGAAAAAAAACGAAATTGTCGCTTTCGTTTAAAATGGATGTTATTAAAAAAATCGAAGAAAATCCTTGCACCTCGAAAAAAGCTTTAGCGAAGCATTTTAATGTCCCAGAATCGACAATAAGAGAGATTTTTAAAAATCGGGAGCATTTCCATTTCCTTTGTGTTCTTAAAAAATAATTAACGGAAGTTCTACACGTATTTGCGTTTTGAAACTAATCTTATTTACATTTTTCAGTAGTATATACATAGTATTAGTTAACAATATATGTACACTGTATTGATGTTTCACTTTTAAGCTCTCTTTTGTGGTTTTTCACTCATGCGCGTTTTTTTCGCTGTCTCCTGTGCCCGCGCATAAGTGAGAGATCACTGTAATGATATGCAATTCTGTGATTTACTATCTGTCTGAACTCCAAATGCAATTTTTATTACTTTTTATCTTAAATTTTTGCAAAGCGCCACAAGATGCATTTATTTTATTCTTGGTTGCTATTTGTTGTGGTCTATAGGAAGACCTTAGATTTAGATATTATTCCTTTTCCAAATTCAGGAGGTCATTCTTTCAAACTACTATTTTGTATCTCTACGAGCAATTAATAATTCTTAACGCGTTTGGGGATGTAAATTCTATAGCATTCATCTTCACTGCGATGCAAAATGAAATGAATGTTATAACATCGAAATTTATAAACCACATTATCACGCATTCAATTCTACATAGAATTAATTTTTTGAAACAATTAGGCGCTTTAACCCTTTATTTACCACATTGACTTACTAGCGACTTTTTAATTTTGTTTTTTAACCATTAGATAAGTTTTGATGTAGAATAATCCTGCGAATGAAGAAAACACTTTTTTAATTAATTAAAATTGCTTAATTAATTTAATTAATAATTTTAAAAATTTAATTTTTGGCTTCAGCTGTCTTTTACTGCTCGTTATTGAAACTCCATTCTCCATGTTCTGTGATGAAAAAGGGCGATAAGAAATAAACGTAATTAAGGAGGTACTTTTAAGCACCGTCCGTAGATAAAGGGTTAAAGTAATGGTTCAATGGTTGACTGAGTATTTTCTTTCTATTGTCCACGATCATGTTAAAGGAGTTGGCTATAAATCAATGCTTATATTGTATTTATAAAAATTGGTTAACTGTGTACAGCTTCATAAAAAATCACACACAAAATCATTTTCCTTTATTTTTATTTTAGCTGGAAACTAATATACCGTTAAAATATGTACTTGAAACTAGGGAATGCGCATTGTAAGAAAATATTAGAAACTAAATTTAGTACTAAAATTAAGTAGGAATAGCGAGCTTTATTTACCAATGGCGGGGGAGAATCCAGGATTCGGGTCTTCGGGGGCTGAGGTCATAAAAATTTTGTATCGTAGTGACGAATGTCAATCCTCTGTTCTTATGTAAACCAAAATACTTTTAACTTTACAGACTTCCCTCACCTGACAATAAGAATTATAAAGAACACCACAATATTTCGATAATTTAATAAAAAATACAATGAAATAACTAGCCAAAAAATGTTTTCAAACGCGTCAACGCTACAAGTACAAATGGAATGACTGGAAAAGTAGGAAAATTTTCGAGCCTGTCAAGCCAGCAAGCAATGCTGTCACGATTTTATTATTGTTTTTAAATGAAAATTAAGAACAAACAATTGTAATGATTTTAAATAAAATCAAGAATTTTGGTTCATTTCTGGGGGGGCTGCCGCCCGCCCCCCCCCCCCCCCGGATTCGTCACTGACCAAAGGTAAAATCAACACTCATCTGAAAACGAAGCTTAGTTTGTACCAAAAATGATATACGTGGCAAGAACGTCACATGCGGTCTGTCTGCAAATTCAGACTTGTTAATGGCTGTCTGATCTGAATCTATGAATAGATTTCGAATCCATGTCATGACAATAAAATAAATTAGGAACAGGTGAGTATTAAATTTGGATACAAACTAACAAATTTTATGATTTCCACAGTTTACATTGTGTTATCAAATAGTACACTCAAAGATCATATGAAAAAAATGTCCTCGTGCGCTTTCACGGAAATAGATGCTTTTAACGAATACCTTCATTTGCTACATAAAATTATTTTTGTAGGAAAGGCCTTTACTGAAATATATCCTGAAAGTAAGAAATAGTCCACTTACCACGCACAGATATCATTTTAATAAATAGTAATATCTACAAACGAAAAAAGTATATATTTTAATGGCACTTATTATTTGAATTTCAGCATCTGAGTCATGAAACGTTAACTTTACCTAATATAAACAAACATTGAACAGCCGCATGATGCTTGTCTGTTTAATCAGTTAATTAGATTATAAGATTTCGTAGTTTTTATTATTTCTGGAGAACGCTGAATATTATGTTTAATCGTTATTGCGCTAACTTGCACAACAACACGATAGCAAATCAGGATTTTATAAGCAATGGATAGCGAAACCAATGGGATCACTTGGCTAAAATATGGATAGCGGAACATTAGATACACGCGCTTGACTCAAATCTTCGATGCTCACTAACAAAAATAATTATGAAAGTTATCATCCTGTAAATAAAATCAGAGTAAGCTAATGCGAGGCTTCTTGAAATATGAGTGGCAGTTGCAAATAGGGTGAGTAAAAAAATTTTTTATATAGTAAAAACTTAGCCATTATGTGCTTTCAGGGTTTTCTTCGATACTCTTATATATTTAAAAAAGGCTATTTTTATTTAAGTTACTTAATAAAAATTCGTCAAAAAATATATGAAATTAAATAACAGTGGGGTTTTTTACACAATATTAATTTATTAATCACTTACGATTCTTATTTCACAACACACACGTTTATATAACCTAGGAGAAAATCAATTGGCAGAAAAAGAGCCTTTTGTACGAAGAGTTTAAGAAACTCTACGGAAGATTATGAAGAACAACTGTGGTTTCAATATATCTGCAGAGCCGTGATGGCCTAGCTGTAAGATGTCGGCCCTGGAGCCGGAAGCCTCCAGGCTCGAAACTAGGCTCCACT